>JAQFVV010008667.1:0-25427 GCA_028023455.1 Epiperipatus broadwayi | reverse complement strand
TAAGAAAATTCAGATGGCCATTGTTTTACTAAAAATCAATGTACACTAATTAGTTAATGGTTGTGCTGCCTTGTGCTCTTATTTTTCTAAACCAAAGAGCTTGAAGAATCCTGACGCCAAGGCAGAGATAGAAAAATCTTGTTTATTGTTGTAAAGGTATTTTTAATTTCTAGTGTAAAGGAATTTTTTTTTTTAATTAATTTTTTTTAAACTGATATTTATCAGTTGAGTGGTCTGAGTTCGCCTAGATAAAATTAAAGAAAATAATAGAATTAATTAAGAATAAAATTCTGTATTTGAAAGGAATGTGCTTTGCTCAAATTCATTAGCCACCAAGATAAAAGCTGGAGGCAATTATGCGAAGGGGGGTCAAATTGACTAGATATTGGAGGTACTATATATACTGCTCACCAGGTGCAGTTGGGAGATTCAAATAATTTTTGTGGAGAAACTAGCAGTTAAACAGATTATAATTTTTGTAGGGAACAATGAGCAGTAAAAAGAGTAGATCTGTTCATACAGAAAACGTCAGTGAATATCCTGTCTGACAGTCAATGATTCAAAGTCAATTGTTCCAGCAGTCATTAATCAGCCAGAAAGATGAAATCCCCGCATTTAATCATCAATCCAAAATTAAAGCAGAGGTTACCAAAGAGGACTGCAAGTGCTTTGAATAGTGATTTAATAATGTAATGATGATGGTTCCTGTCAGTATGGAAGAGATTTTAGATTACTAAAATCTTGGCGTTGCTTTTGAGCTCTGGTTGCTTCCAGTTCTGTGCTGTCTTGGCATCATAGTCAGGCCTTAATCCAGAAGAATATGTGGAACTGTTAACAATATATTACAGTAAAAAAAAAGAGCATAGAACCAAATCTCTTTTGAAAAACCATTTATTATAAAGCAAAGTAGCAGTTTTCACATGAATACCACAGCCGTAAACCAACTCAAGATGGAGAGAATTCCTTCATCAGCTAAAGTGACAACCATGGGGTAGAAGCCTGCTTCGGTGCACCTCGGCCGTTAAAATGTAGCCACCAAGGTCCAGTCAGTAAGAATGATGAAGATCGCCAGACTAATATAATAACAATGAAGATCACCAGACTAAAATAATGAAAGAAGTCCTTCTCGCCCTGTGAGACAGATGTATATAGCCTGTCCAGAGGTCCCAAGTCCGGAAGAATTCTCCAGACTCCATAGGGTAAAATTTATTTTAATCACTTGATAGTATTTATATATTTATGTAATGCATTTGTAACATGTTTAAAATCTAATCACTCTGCGAAATTAATTGATATTCCGGTAGTGCATGTATGCATTCTTTAAATTAATCATTTTTTCACATTTAGCTGTGCGTCTAGCCTTATATTGCCTTTATGTTTCACCATTTAAATATGCATCAATAAAGTCAAGATAAGATGCATAAAATAATGGTTTTATTTTATTTCTTTGGGTGCTTACGTGTATGATAATACACGATTTTCAAAATATTAAATTGTGGAAGGAATGCAGAAAGAAGCATACCTGTACGACCGAGTGTATGATGATATTAAATTTTTTTTTTTTTTTGTTATATTGCCTAAAACAAATGTGTGGGTACAGAACTCAGACCACTTCATCCAAACAAACATTTTTTTTTATGTATATAAATTAAGGGAGTACAGTTTAATTACATATAATATTTTTTTGATTTATTCTTTGTAATCGGTGATGGGTAACAGGGTTTAATCATTATATATTGATAGGCGAGTGAATAAATATTTTACTTAAGTTATTTCACGGCATGTATGTGTTTTGTTAATTATTCTTTTACCTTTTTAATAAGAATGTATTATAACGTTTTTCGTTTTGCTGGGCCTCTACACGCTAATATAAACTGCGTGTGAGTTGATCAAGCTATGTCAAAAAAGAAGAAAGTTATGTTTCTATTCTAAAAACATAGCTATATTTCCTGATCAACTCGGCCTATTAATTGTTGAGAATTGTGCTATTGACGAAATCAGCTTTTAATTTATTTAATCTGGGCGCCAGAATTCCTAAGAATTCGCTGAAATCGTCATATAACATCTCACAAATAAAAAAAAATGCTTTTAAACTAATCGGTATTACATCATACCGTAACGAGAATTAATTTTTTAAGATTATTATTCCTGGGCTTATTCAAACATATTGGCAAAGGTAAATTACATTTTTAAATCTTATTAAACTACTAATAGATTTAATAATAAATAATAATAACTATTATTAATAACGCACAAATGAAAATTGGTATTAGAAATATTTTTATTCTAATAGCTAAAAAATGTTTGAAATAAATTGGAGAGAACACCCTTAATTCTGACATGAAACATTAATAATAAAAAAATAACTGCTGAATGATTAATTACAAAGTTCTTGGTTAAATAAGAGTCTCTTGATCAATTAAATTAAAGTCTCTATCGGGATCCTATTATAAGCTTATTTTTTTACGAGTAGTTTTTAAAATGGTTAACTTTGTCACAATCAGGATAATGAAGCATAACTTACCGGTAAGTTTTGGGAATTCAGTAGTAGATAACTATGCATAGTTTTTCGGGGTTGAATTGAGCTCACGGCCTTTGATTATTAGTTGATCTTGGTGCTGGTTCCATAGGCTAGTCGCGTAAGCTTTTCTGGCGTCCATCGGTAATGATGTCAGCTAAAGCTCCGGTCTACTCTCGTATGAATAACTTTTTCATCGTAGAGTGGTCTGGATTCTCTAATCCAAAACCAACCAAAAGAATATCAGCTAAACCAAGACGTTCATCCAACCGAATCCCTCCTTTTTATACTAGAGGTCCAGTTTTCAGACTCTGCGCATATCTTTTGTTTGTTAAAATATATGTTGATAATCTTATATATTTTTTATAAAATTTATGTTACAAAGTCTTTATTTTTTTCAGCATAATTCTGCCATCTTTAATTAGTTGAAATATTTTTACTTTCTCTTATCTAGATTGGTAATTTGTGTCTTTTGTTCTCTCCAATTCTAACTTTTATTTCTAATTACATAAAAAAAAAAACGAAAGAATAATTTAACTTTCATTGTACGTTATTTTTTTTAAAAAAAAAATTAGTCAAAAAAAAATCTAAATTTACTTTTATTTTTTAGCTTTTACCAAATGCCAATATATTTGCAATGTTTATAAATAAATGTTACAGTATATTTCTGAGGGCAGTTTTAAATTTCTTTTTATTACCTGAGATAAAGATAGCTGAGCTTAGCATTATCATATCCCAATAATATGTTAATAAAACCTATTGGTATGATTTAATGAATGGACGCTGTGTATTCTTCCAAGTATGGAATCTTCTCTCCTGGGGAGTGGTGCTGCATAAAGGTATTGCAATCATGCCTTTCAAAAGTATATAGCAGCCATTTTAACGTTGGTCGGCATGGAAATGAAATAAACAATGCTTCAAAACCATGCTGAATTAATAGTATATTCTTGAAATTTAAGTTATAAAATTTATATCCAGATTGAGATTAGCATCCAAACCTTACGTACGATTTTTCATACTTAATCTGTACACCAGAATTGAATTGTATTAAGGGGTTGAACGGGGAAGCGCCTGGTACAATATTTTGTTAAATTAATAAATACCATTAACTTATATTTGATTTCATTTCATTTTCTGCGATCCACACCATATGACCTCAGTCCATATCACACTTTATATATTTTGTACTATCCATATATCTCTGTTAGTAAACCTATGGCTGTGCTTTTCATATAGAGTTTCATGTTTCTCCCTGACCACCGGGACTCTAAAGAAGGCTATGCTATCTGTAGCATCAGACCCATTGTCATATGGCTAACTTTATGGAGCATAGGCATTGGATTCAAACTTGGTATTTCTGGGCAGCAACCCTTCCCAAGATGTTGAGTTTTGTGTCTGGTATTTGAATTCTGCAGCGTGTTAGCGAGACATACAAATCTGACTGTTAAATAGTATTTTTTTTTCCCGGGTCCATGGCTTGCCCATTCATGGAGCTGTCTTTGTTAAAAACCCACATTCCCTGTATTCCAATATATATAGACTTTTTTTTTCCGGGTCCATAGACCTCTTCTCTCTTTATTAAAACACCCATATTCCCTGTATTCTAATATATAATATTTTGCCAGCTGAATATAGGATTTAAGTATTTTCCCAGCTCTATATTATGTATATGTTTGTATGCAATGTGTATATATATTTTGTATATATACATTGTGTCTATATTACTTTTTTTTTTTTTTTCACAGCTTATGTTTTGTTTGACTTGGGTATTTAAATAATCACTTCTTTAATCCAAAACTTGCTATAGTGAGACACGACCCATATATATATATGTGTGTGTGTGTAAATTTTGTTTTAGCTTAAGTCACGCTATATGTGTGGCATGAATTATTATTCATCCAGAACTATATGATAGTGTTCCAAGTGTAATGTTATGACAAATTATGTATTTTAGATTTTGTATTGGCTGGGAATGCAATGTAGCACACAGATATAATTTTGTATGATAATGACCTAGATATATGAGGTTATCATATGGAATTAAATAAAAAAAATTTAATAAATTTAATTAATGTAATGAATGCCTGGAGTTAAATGGAATAGTAGTCAAATTTTTTTTAGGATGCTAAGGATGCTAACAATCTGAGGATGTTTATAACTGATGGCATGGTGCCTGGGGATAAGTCCAATGAATGGAGTTATTTCTAAAATAAATGTTGTCATCAGGCTAGAAATTTTTTTATATATAAAATCTTTTGTATACATATATATTAATTTGGGCCGAGTGAAGTTGGTATATGGATCAGATCAAAGCAACTGTTAATGAAATTGTTAATGTAATAATATATATGTAATTATTAAATAAGAAGGAACAAAATAAATATACCCGGATCTAGCGAATGTTAAAATAAGAGCCAACAGGAAAATAAAAATAAAAGCAGACAGCGTAAACAAGAAATTTTTTTTATCATTGTACGTTATATATATATATATTATGTAGTAATATAATCAAGCAGGCAGCATTAAAGGAGCAGTAGGGCAATAGTGCTAGAAAGGGCACAGATAGGGCTGTAAAACCGAGAGGAAAATAGCCAAAAGCCATTATTAAAAATATAATTAGTACTTAGACAATAAGTAGTAATTTTTAAAATATATATATAATAATTGGTCATTAGAAAGAAAAAAAACTAAGCTGTGATTAGAAAGAATCGATTAAAAGTAACGGTCATTATTATACATATATTTTAAAAATTACTACTTAGACAATAAGTAGTAATTTTTAAAATATATATATAATAATTGGTCATTAGAAAGAAAAAAAACTAAGCTGTGATTAGAAAGAATGGATTAAAAGTAATCAAGACAAGGAATATATCAGAAAATAAGCCAGGACCATTACAATAGTGCAAATGAAGGAGGAGGATGTGGAGAGAAATGGACACAGGATAACCACAATGAGCAATAGCAGTAGAAACTCCACTTATCTGGATTCTCTGAGTCCACGCCGATGGCGATTAAAAACTCCCATCAAACATTAGGACTGGGAGATTTCGGTTTAAAATATATAGAAGAGTTTTTTAGGCAGTATAGGAAGAAACCATGAGTAGAGATGAAGAAAAAGCTAAGAGAAGGGAAGAAGAAACTAGGAAAAGAGATGACGACCCGAGAGTTTAAGAGAGTAATAATGCAAGAGTTAAGAAAAGCTAGAAAAGAGTACAAGGCTGTCCAACTTGGAATCAAGGAAGGGTACATAAAAGTTATCAAAGAAGTAAATGAACAGATAAAAAGGGCAGGTGAAGAATTAGGAACAAGTTAGCCACAGAGTTGAAGCGCTAGTTTAAAATGTGGATCCTTTAACAATAAAACACAATAAGGAAATCACGGTACAAGGATATAACAACTGATGGAAAGAAAAATGGACCTGAACTCAGTGGGATCATAACAAAGGAATTCCTGCGCCAGAGATAGATCCAATGATGCAAGAAATGATAGTGATACTAGCTAAAGTAACAATACCACCAACCACGGATTATCATGGCTCCATATAAACAGTAACACAGAAAATGGAGATGTTACAAGAACTTTAAAAGGTATACTAGGAGATAGCCCATCGGAAAAATGGTAATATCTAACCTAGGGATTCAAACCCATATGGCAAAAGTTATTAATATAAAGATTTCGAGGGGAAGTTGGAGAAAATCCCCAACCTTATTTAGAGAATATATTTCTGAAACTGTGGATTTCAACCTATGGGCCAATGAACCATCGGATAAGATAAAGAAGAATGAGAACCCAAGGCTGCAGTCATTAACTGCCAGTAGCCTTAAACCCTTTTCCAACCACTCACCTGAGCCAGGAATATAAGCCATACAGATATAGGGATGGTCCATATGAAAAAAAAGACACAAACAAAAAGAAAAGGACCTGAATTTGGAAGACCCAGCATGTGTAGCACCTAACTTGGAAACTTTACCCAGAATTGGACAAGAAAATAAAGAACTTTGAAAGAAGTAAAAAACTCAGCTATATAATTAGCCATTAAATTTAAAAAAAAAATAATAATAATAAGTAAACCCAACAGATTTATCACCCTATCAAACATATGATCCGGGTATACAAGTAAATTTTGTTCATGTCAAATTTTTTTTAGGGTAGTATTGCTATCAAAGAAACTTTCAAAAGGCGTTAATGGACACCTGTTGTAACTGCTTTTTTTCTTTTTGTTCCGCATATGAGGGAATATGAAGCAGAAAGATTTGCTTTACAGATCTTAGTTTCACCTTTCCTCATACCTTATCTAACCTCATACCCTAGTTTGAACCCTAATCTATAATACTGTGTGCATACTGCACGTATTTGCCGAAATCTTGCTGAATTTAGATAGCAGATATAAGTCCACAAGTGTTCTATATATAAATTTAATAACTTCAACAGTAATAATTTAGAAATTGGTGAGTATGTACATGTATACATATTCATATTAAGAAGTAGGTCATATAAGTCGCATTTACACACACACTGTAATATTATATTTAAAAACTTAAAATGTAAAATAATATTTTACTTATTTAAATCTATTTATTTAGAAATATTAAGTCTGTTATATTTAAGCTTTCAACATTTAATTTAAAATAATATTAAACTTGTAATAATTTAAACCTTAAAATTTTAAATTTAAATTCATAAATTGTATTTTATAAATCACGCCACTATTTTATAGAATGCAGTAATGGCTTAAATATTTGCCCATCTAGATAAAAAAAACAACAGATGTTCATTCCGGTATTTTGAATATAATTAGTAAAAGTTTTAGAACAAAATTAAAATTGTAATCCAAAATATCTTACGGTAAATAACAATAGTCAATTTGCTTATAACATTCTGTTATATTCTTTTAGATATTCGGATAGATAAAAGCATTTATTTATAGCAAATATTTTGGTAATGGATTATTATGCTGCAGGGTAATTCTATTGTATGCTTCTCTGCTATGTATAGAGCTGAATTTATTAATTAATGATTAGTTGGTTATATTTTGAGAGAGTTGAACTGATTGATTTTTTTTATTTAGGATTGAGTTGGTTATATTTGGAGAGAGAAGTCATAATTTTAGCTAATTATGTTTTGAGGGAGAAGCTTGTATACCAGGAGGCATAACCCATTAAATTTTACTAGATAAAATTGCCATACACCACCCTATATGAAGGGAAACTAGAAAGACGGGGTAGAAGCTGGCAAAACGCTATTTTCCTTCTCAGGAATGGCCATTCTGTGGCCTGTTGTACCATCTGATGCCCTTCCATGAAGACCTGTGAACTGCCACTGCTGCTGAAAATCCAGCAAGAGCTTGATGCCAAAACCAAAGAAAGTTGCTGTTAAAATCTAAAATAAATGATGCTGCCATTTCTTTTATTGCGAAATACCAGAATAAGTGAAAACTGAAATATTCCAATGGAACAGACTCGCATAAATCAATTGGAGTCATCAGAAGAAATTTAATGTGCATAGACTTTCCAATAGAACATACGAGGTAACCTATTTAACCCAAGAGCTCTTGTATAATGTATCTATATCTCTCTGACTAAGCTATAGCTATTTTAAATTATTTTCTACAATCAAATGAGTTTCTAAATTTATGTTTCTATTATGTAGCCAACCTTTATTTGTAACTTAACTAATGTGCTTTCTCGTCTGTACTTGGGTTAATACTTTTGAATTTTATTAATTTACTTTCTTTCTTCATTATGATGATCTGCCTGGATAACCGTCGACCATGCGAATCACTCTTCTCCCATTTTCAAAATATGCCGCCATATTTATGCAGATCAATTAAAGTACTAGCCCTTACATTTACATGTATTATCGAATGGCTCACTCCAAGGCTATCTTATTAAATATTTTAGGGTGAAATAAACCCGATTCTATCTATATTTTACTATTCCCTAAATAACATGCATTTTATATAAATACCTCAATATAATTTAAATAGAATGCAAGCGTATGTGCGAGGTTGATATAGTGAATATTATATTAATGCCTGATTATGTAGTAAGCTCATGAGGTCTTATAATCATGCATTCCCCACCCCATTAGTTAAATATCATATGTTTGATAACATATTTACAGTTAAGAATAATTTAATTTGAGGTTAAGAAAATGTGGGCCTTATTAAAGCAAATATTCTAGGAGTTGATTGAGCGTCTTTGCTCAATTAAAGAGCCAGCCTATTTTATATGATTTTATGTAATTTATACATGTCTTGCCGGTGTAGATGCATTGGGTGTTGAGTCCTTTGCTTTGGATCTTTTGTGGTACATATGGCTGAGACCATTCCCCTTTCTGCGATTCCCAGAACAATGTGAACTAGGAAGTCTCTCCTCTGGGAATATGCACATTAGTCACACAGCCACGAAGTTACTTGGTCAAAGACAGACGTGCTGATTTTACGTGACCTGAAACCTTCCTCGGATATCTGGCAAGCCACCAGTCCACAATCTCTTCTCACAAAGCGCCGTGGTTTCAACATACAACTCTATCCTCTGCATTCAATCCTCACCAGCACCACTGATTTCTTTTGTATTAAATTTAATAGTTTCCTTGAACTGATTTATGTTTAGTCTATTGCCACCCTTATAGCTCAGCGAGCATTAGTCTGTATTATTCTTGATTTCAATATGCTTATTTTTTGAAATACTAAATACAATATTAAATCTATTTAAATAAATGATTCATGATCAGGTATCTTGTATATTCTCGCAGTCAACCATTCTTTATCAACAATATATTGTTTAAGCACATTACTGTAATGTTATATGCTTTAACCCGAGGCATAGAGAACACGTTTATTAACACGCCATTATTGTAATTTATTTATTTATGTACTCAATGACACTGTTTAGCTTATACAGACAGTACGAATATATTTTGTTAAATTAATAAATACCATTATATTTGATTTTATTTTTTGCGATCCACACCATATCACCTCTGTCCATATCAGATTTTGTATATTTTGTACCATCCATAGATCTGTTAGTGAACCTATGGCTTTGCTTTTAATATAGTCTCATGTTTTTCCCTGACCACCAGAACTGGAAAGGCTATGCTATCTGTAGCATCATGGCTGATGTTATGAAGCATAGGCATTGGATTCAAACTTGGTATTTCTGGGTGGCAACTTCAGCCAGAATGTTTAGTTTTGAGTTTCAGTTCTGCAGCATATTAGCGAGATATACTGATATGATGGTCAGATTTATATGTCTCGCTAACACGCTGCAAAATTCAAACACCAGACATGAAACTCAACATTCTGGGTTGGGTTGCCATCCAGAAATACCCAAGTTCGAATCCAATGCCTATGCTACACAATGTCAACAAGGTGACAGTGTGTCTGATGCTACAGATAGCATGGCTTCTTTCCAGTCCTGGTAATCAGGGAGAAACACGACTATATTAAAGTCACAGCCATAGGTTCGCTAACAGAGATCTGTTGATAGTACAAAATATACAAAGTGTGATATGGACCGAGGTGATATGGTGTGGATTGCAGAAAATAAAATGAAATCAAACATAAGATAATAAAAGTTAATAGTATTTATTAATTTAACAAGATATATTTGCACTGTATGCGTAAGCTATACAGTGTCATTGAGGACATAAATGGATAAATAAATTTACAATAATGGTGTGTTAATTAGCATGTTCTCTATGCTTCGGATTAAAGCACATAACATTACAGAAATGTGCCTACACAACGTATTGTTGATAAAGAACGGTCGACGGCGGGCATATGCGAGACACCTATAGTGAATATCATAAATCACTTATTTAAATAGATCAAGAACAATATAGACTAAGGCTCTCTGAGTTATAAGGGTAGGAATAGACTAAAAGTGGGCAGTTCAAGGAGATTATATTAAATTTAATACAAAAGAAGTCGATGATGCTGGTGAAGTGAATGCAGAGGATGGAGTTGCAGTACATTGAAACTGCAGTGCTTTTTGTGAAGAGATTGCAGACTGGTGGCTTGCCAGATATCTGAAGAGGGTTTTAGTTCACATAAGATTAGTGTAAGTCTGGTTTTGATCAAGTCACTTCATGGCTGTGTGACTAATGTTCATATTCCCAGGTGAGAGTCTTTCTAGTTCACATTGTTCTGGGAACTGCAAAAAGAAAAGGGAATGGTCTTAGCCATATGTACCCAGAAAGATCCAAAGCGAAGGTCTCAACATTCAATGCATCTACACCGGCAAGCCATGTATAAATTACATAAAATCATATAAAAGGGGCTGATTCTTTAATTGAGCAAAGACGCTTAATCAAGTCCTAGAATATTTGCTTTAATAAGATCTGCATTTTCTTAACCTTCAATTAAATTATTTTTAACTGTAAATACATTATCAAACATATGATATTTAACTAAAGGGGAGGGAAATGCATGATTATAGGACTTCATGAGCCTACTATATAATCAGGCATTTATATAATATTCACTTGTCAACCTCGCACATACCCTTACATTCTATTTAAATTACATGGAGATATTCATATAAAATGCATAATAGTTATTTAGGGAATAGTAAAATACCATAGCCTTCGAGGAGCGATTCAATAATACATGTGAATATAAAGGCTAGTACTTTAATTGATCTGCATTAATATGGCAGCATGCCTCAGAAAAGAGGAGAGGGGTGATTCACTCAGTCGACAGTTATCCACGCACATCATCATAATGGAGAAAGAAAGTAAATTAATAAAATTCAAAAGTATTAACCCAAGTATATATGAGAAAGCACATTAGTTTTTTTTTTTTAAATGTCATAGCATTGGCCGGGACGCGAACCCGCAAGCCGGGCAACTGCCTGCAAGTGCAAGGCAGTCGCGCTGACCTCTCGACCACCAATGCAAGACAAAAAACATTAGTTAAGTTACAAATATGGCTTGGTTACATAATAGAAACATAAATTTAGAAACTCATTTGATTATAGAAAATAATTTAAAATAGCTATAGCTTAATTAGAGGATTATAGATACATTACACAAGAGCTCTTGGGTTAAATGGGTTACCTCGTATGTTTTATTCGAAAGTCTGTGCACACATTAAATTCTTCCGATGACTCCAATTGATTTATGTGAGTCTGTTACTTTGGGAGATTTCAGCTTTCACTTATTCTGGTGTTTTGCAATAAAAAAAATGGCAGCAGCATTTATTTTAGATTTTAACAGCAACGTTCTTTGGTTTTGGCATCAAGCTTCTGGATTTTCAGCAGGAGTGGCAGTTCACAGCAGGTCTTTATGGAAGGGCATCAGATGGTACAATGGGCCGCAGAAAGGCTATTCCCGAGAAGGAAAATAGCACTCTGCCAGCTTCTACCCCATCATTCTAGTTTCCCTTCGTATAGGCTGGTATATGACAATTTTCTCTAGTAAAATTCAACAGGTTATGCCTCCTGGCAGACTTCTCTTTCTAAATATAATGAACTCAATCCTAATAAAAATCAATCAATTCAATTTTTTCAAAATATAAGCAATTAAGCATTAATTAATAAATTCAACTCTATATATAGCAGAGAAGCATACAATAGAATTACCCTATGGCATAATAATCCATTACCAAAATATTTGCTATAAATAAATGCTTTTATCTATCTGAATATCTAAAAGAATATAACAGGATGTTATAAACAAATTTACTATTGTTATTTACCTTAAGGTATTCAGATTACAATTTTAATTTTGTTCTAAAACTTTTACTAATTAGATTCAAAATACCGGAGTGAACATCTGTTGTTTTTTTTTAATGTAGATGGCCACATATTTAAGCCATTGGGGCATTCTATAGGCTTATTGTTTTCCTCCCAACCCTAGTTTATTTTTCTACATAAAATTGTGGTGTGATTTATAAAATACAAAATTAGAAAATTATTTACAAGTTTAATATTATTTTAAATTAAATGTTAAAAGCTTAAATATAATGAACTTAATATTTCTAAATTAATAGATTTAAATAAGCTGAAATTTAATTAAACAAAATATTATTTTATTTCAAGTTTTTAAATCTAATATCGCAGTATGTGTGTAAATGCGACCTAAATGATCTACTTCTTAAGATGTATACATGTGCATACTCACCAGATTCTAAATTATTACTGTTGAAGTTATTAAATTTATATATAGAATACTTGTGGACTTATATTTGCTATCTAAATTTCAGCAGGATTTCGGCATATACCCGCAGTACGCACACTACGATAGATTGGGGTTCAAACTAGGGTATGATGATAGATAAGGAATGAGGAAAGATGAAACTAAGATCTGCAAAGTAAATCTTACTGTGTCATTGTATTCAAATATTATATATTCAGCTTGTAAATTGCCCTTCCCTCTTCTAAGTATTTAAATAGCCATGTTAAGGTTCTACATATGAAGGATCAGATTGACTTAAAATCATCATGAGTATGACAACAATATTGGCATTAACAAAGGCTTAGAACATTCCATCATCAGGTTTTCAATGATATGTATGACAAGTGTTGGAGGGTGGAGAGGATTGAAGCCTGTCCATGCAAATTTGAAGATTTTCTATCTTAATATAAACTGAAGCACTGATTATATATATGTGTGAGAGATGATCCTGACCAACTGGTGAGTTCTGGTTAAGCACAAAATATTATATTGCATATCAATTATATCAAATATATAAGATGGAGTGGATGACTGAAAGAAGCTTAAAAGTCTGTTCAAATCCCCTCTAATTACAGCAAGGCTTAAGTATATACATTATACTTGTATTCAAATGTTACATATTTTGCCATCACTCTTTTATGTATTTAAATGGACATTTTAAGATCCCTACATATGATGGGTCAGATTGACAAATTCTACATGGGTATGTCATTGATGTTGGCATTATCAAGGGATTTGAGCATTCCATCATTAGATTTTCAATGATATGGATGGCTGAAGAGTTGGAGAATGGAGACGATTGAACCCTAACCATTCAAGTTTGAAGATTTGCTATCTTAATATAAACTAAGCACTGATTATTTATTTGTGTGGGAGGTGATGATCCAGGCCAATTGATGAGTTTTGGTTCAACATGAAATACATGCCTAGATCATTTATTTTTTTCACAAGTATAGGGTCATGTGGATCAGTTATATCAGATGAGTGGTTGATTAAAGGGAGCTTGAAAGTCTGTGTTCAAATCCCCTCTAATTCCATCTAAGGCTTAAGTATATACAATATACTTGTATTCAAATATTTAATTTTTGGAACAACTCTTTGCAGGAAATATCTTCAGGTGTTTTCAAGCCACATAGACAATTATCCATTTGACGCATTCTTTCTCGACATCGACATAAGAATAGCAATTTTCAGTTTATTATCTGCACTGGTGTTTATTATCTTGTATCTTTCAACCTAACCTATATATTTTTCAATATAACCTATATATATATATTTGAACCGGTTTAAATATGTGCATTCGAAACACCGGTCTGTTAGGCAGAGAAGAACATACTCGGAGAGTATGTATGCCCAAACGATAGCTATAAAGTATATAACTAGCGTTACATTTCCAGGACATAGCTTCTTCTCGGCTGTTGAGTTCAACACCAAATCCAAAGCACTTTTTTGTTTGTGTATAAACACGGGCGCCAGCTGTTTATTCTAAAAGAATACTAAAAGAATAGACAACGCACTTTGAACAGTGGCCACTAACTCAACGCCTAAATCCACGACTAGCTCAGCTGTTTGTAATCACTAATAGATTATACTTCATTAGTGGTTAAAAGGAATTGATAAAAGAATTGATAAAAAGAATTGACCGACAAATAAAGTTTAATTTTAAAGACAATTTATTAACTAACATTTATTTACTAAATTTAAACATTTTATAATTCTAATAAAAACACACGCATATTTTTAAATTAACATTTCTAAACTAGTTTAAATATTCTTGTATATTTTCATAACCGAACACTGGTATTTATCTAATTTAACCAATAATATTGATATAAGGATCACGCACATATTAACTCATGCACACACATAATAATAATAAAGTATTACATAGCATTTGAAATTTAAACACACATATCAATAGTTCATTTATGTATGATATCGAGTTCATATAATTAGACTCTTGGAGGATTCACACGAATTAATGAAATGCAATGGCTATTACAGTATAAATGAAAATAAGCAAATGTTTTACCTAGGATTTTGAACGTAGATTTAACACTGTTTTCTTCTTGTTTGTCGTTTCTTCCAGTATGAATGGTTCCAGTATGAATGCTTCCAGCCGGCTTGGACATTTCCTTGATGAGTTTCCTTATTATTCACGATTATTACTATTGGAGACAATTAGATACTGACAGAGATTTTCTAAGTTGTTATGTTGACATTATTTCACGGGCAGATCTTGCTGTTTTCATCGGACTTTTTAGGCTGTGGAGAGGCGTGAATTCCCAAAATCGTCTCAGCACTGCATTTTGTTTCTGGGTATAATTAACTCAACTGATTTAATTAATTTGTGAACTGCACTCACTCAATTAATTTGTGAACTGCACTCACTCAACTAATTTGTGAACTGACCACTGTCCGATAAAAAAAGGTCTATTTATACCTGCGCCTTGTTGTCTTTCTAATATCTCCAGCAAAGATCTGTTGTCAAATTCCAGTGATAATCATTTGATAAACGTGTTTTGGAAGATTGCTTAATTAGTAATAGCCATGCAATAAAACGTGTTGTTTTATTTTATTAATAGCCATTGCCGTGTTTTTAATGATAATCTTCTTTTATTTCGCATACATTTTATTTATTTACAAATCGCACATATATACGCACATATATTTTTAATACAATTTACTATTTAGTTTTAACATTATTTTTTCTTTAATTAAACTTGAATGAAAAGAGATTTGTATGTTTAAACTTTTTAAATTATATTTTTACGAATACTAATAAAAACTCTTATACTTCCTTTTATAACCCTTAGTTTAATTTCTCTAACGAAACACCCCTCTCCCCTTCTGATTAATTAATTGTAGCTTTTTTATTTCAAAACTAACGCTAGAAAACTATTTGATTCTTATCCTTTTCTAAAACAAACTGCAATAAATTCTTCAACGTTTAATTTTATGTTTTTCTTTTATGAACGATTATTTTAATAATATAATTTTAGATAAAATTATATGTGCCTATACCAATATAGGTACATTACACCCCCCTCCTTTTTGAGAGTAAAATGCGTCATTTTTGACCATTTTATCTCTGACAACATTAAATATTAATTTATTATTCCTTCTAAGTTTGCCTTTTTTTATATCTTTTTCTTTTCATATTAAGGGCAATCTCCAATTATGCTTTTCTTCTTTCTATGCTGGTAACATTGCTTACAATGTTCATCCTGCATAATGACCACGAGGACAAACTAAATTTGTGGCACAGGGATCTTTTATAAACAAAGCTTCGGCTGCCGATTCTCTTGATCGGACTTTGACTAAGAAAAGGCAGCTGCAAATGGCAGGAATTTCAACTGTCCATTTCCGACTTACGCCCTGGAAAACGATTGCCGATTCTCTTGATTGGACTTTGACTAAGCAGCTGCAATGGCAGGAATTTTCAACTGTCCATTTCTGACTTACGCTTTGGTTGTTGCCAGTGCGCTTTTTTAAAAGTGGAATGATCCCAGCCAATCCGTTGCGGGTACTAGAACCTATCCAGTCGAGAGCTTTAAACTTAATCCTTATGTAACTTATTTCAATACTACCCTCATCTCTTTAGATTCGCACCCTTATACGCTTCTAATACAACTTAGATTGACTTTCATTTATATTATTTTTAAATTCATTACGAACATTATTTAAATATTTAGTTTTACAATAATCTTATAATATTATCTTTAAACTATCACGGACATCAATTTACATATTTATATTACAATATTACTTTAACCCATTACTTTAACTTATATATTAACGTGCGTGTACTCAGAAAAAAACTATTTTGCTTTATTATGATTCATTCATTATTATTTTACTAGAGATTTTTTTTTTTTATCTTGATTATTTTAAACAATTTATTTACATCCTTTTTTTAACTTACGGTATTCAAAACAAACTTTTATTTTAACATGCGTATATTCAAAAAAACTATTTTATTTTACTACAAATATTTTATTTATTTTCTACAGATATATTATACTTATTTATTTAACTTGTTTTATTTTATGTATTTCCGTTATTTTATTTATTTATTTAATTCTACAAACATTATTTCTAAATCCTTAATTTGACCCATTTATTTAACTTGATTTTGTTGATTTTTATTTATTTGAACTGTTTATTTATGAACATTTCCTTAATTAATATGTGTGTGGAGAAAAAAAATCTTTTATTTTGCGAAGCCTCCGTTATTATTATTTGACAAAACAATCCATCATTTTAAATAGCGAAATTCTAATTCAGGCTTTTCACCTACGTCAAAATAATTATATTAGACTCATAGTCCATTTCCGGTCCTTTTTGTTTATTTCCTTTACTATTCCGCCCGATTACTAACTTTTAAACTATGTCAGGCGGTTCCTTCTTTCTTTCTACTAATTTTATAATATAAATATTTCTTGATTAAAATCTATTTTATCTCTTTCTCTTTCCGTTCTATTTTCTGCCTTGTAAATTAGAAAACTTTTAAGCTTTACAGACCTCCGTATTTTTCCTAATCATGAATATTTTTTCCTACGCTTCCTCTTTGTTTTAAATCTACGTCTACAGCGAATGCGAACGTTTACTTTAACCTTTTTAAATTTTTGTAAAAACTTTTCTACACTATCTACTACCTTGAACTTATGTTTTTCTTCTATTTCTTGATCTACATTTGTGTCTACTTTATTTATCACAACGCTATCTGATTCTAATTCAATTTCTATGTCTTTTATCACCTCAACTTCCTTTTCAACTTCCTGACTTTCTTTAATTAAATCTAACTCTATAACTTCTTGGTTCTTCTCTACCTTTACCGTTATCTCACATCTTATTTCTCTTACTTCTGCTCTGAGTTCTTTAATTTCTGTTTTAACCTGACTAATTTCTTCCTTCAGTTCTGCTTTGAGTTCTAACTGACTTTGTTCAAATTTCTGACACAATTCTTGTCGACTTTGTTTAAATTCTTGACGCATTTCTTCCATCATATTCATCATCATTTTCACCATCAGTCACGTCTCAGATACTTCTTCTTTCTCCTTTTCTACTAACTGGGGATTTTTAAAATATATTGGGCTTTCTTTCGGATCCATTTCTTTATTCATAGTTACGCTATTACTTTGTATTTTTTAAATTATATTTTGCAAAATCGAATTGTTTATTTTTCTTACTAAGACGGAAACTCACGCTAACTCCACTACCCGATCTTAATGCTTTAACTTCGCCCATAACATCTAATTGACTCTGATTTGATAGCATGAATGTCAAAATCTCTTTTCATTTCGAAAAAAAAAAATTTCGGGCAATTTTTTTTTTTTTTTTTTAAATTGAAATACTTTTACATACGTAATTTAACTTTTTAGATTTTTATTTTCACAAGAACAAAGTATTTTGTTTACTATTGTTTCTTAAGTTCAGCCCCATAGTTGGGTATAGCCATTGAACCGGTTTAAATATGTGCATTCGAAACACCGGTCTCTTAGGCAGAGAAGAACATACTCGGAGAGTATGTATGCCCAAACGATAGCTATAAAGTATATAACTAGCGTTACATTTCCAGGACATAGCTTCTTCTCGGCTGTTGAGTTCAACACCAAATCCAAAGCACTTTTTTGTTTGTGTATAAACACGGGCGCCAGCTGTTTATTCTAAAAGAATACTAAAAGAATAGACAACGCACTTTGAACAGTGGCCACTAACTCAACGCCTAAATCCACGACTAGCTCAGCTGTTTGTAATCACTAATAGATTATACTTCATTAGTGGTTAAAAGGAATTGATAAAAGAATTGATAAAAAGAATTGACCGACAAATAAAGTTTAATTTTAAAGACAATTTATTAACTAACATTTATTTACTAAATTTAAACATTTTATAATTCTAATAAAAACACACGCATATTTTTAAATTAACATTTCTAAACTAGTTTAAATATTCTTGTATATTTTCATAACCGAACACTGGTATTTATCTAATTTAACCAATAATATTGATATAAGGATCACGCACATATTAACTCATGCACACACATAATAATAATAAAGTATTACATAGCATTTGAAATTTAAACACACATATCAATAGTTCATTTATGTATGATATCGAGTTCATATAATTAGACTCTTGGAGGATTCGCACGAATTAATGAAATGCAATGGCTATTACAGTATAAACGAAAATAAGCAAATGTTTTACCTAGGATTTTGAACGTAGATTTAACATTGTTTTCTTCTTGTTTGTCGTTTCTTCCAGTATGAATGGTTCCAATATGAATGCTTCCAGCCGGCTTGGACATTTCCTTGATGAGTTTCCTTATTATTCACGATTATTACTATTGGAGACAATTAGATACTGACAGAGATTTTCTAAGTTGTTATGTTGACATTATTTCACGGGCAGATCTTGCTGTTTTCATCGGACTTTTTAGGCTGTGGAGAGGCGTGAATTCCCAAAATCGTCTCAGCACTGCATTTTGTTTCTGGGTATAATTAACTCAACTGATTTAATTAATTTGTGAACTGCACTCACTCAATTAATTTGTGAACTGCACTCACTCAACTAATTTGTGAACTGACTACTGTCCGATAAAAAAAGGTCTATTTATACCTGCGCCTTGTTGTCTTTCTAATATCTCCAGCAAAGATCTGTTGTCAAATTCCAGTGATAATCATTTGATAAACGTGTTTTGGAAGATTGCTTAATTAGTAATAGCCATGCAATAAAACGTGTTGTTTTATTTTATTAATAGCCATTGCCGTGTTTTTAATGATAATCTTCTTTTATTTCGCATACATTTTATTTATTTACAAATCGCACATATATACGCACATATATTTTTAATACAATTTACTATTTAGTTTTAACATTATTTTTTCTTTAATTAAACTTGAATGAAAAGAGATTTGTATGTTTTAACTTTTTAAATTATATTTTTACGAATACTAATAAAAACTCTTATACTTCCTTTTATAACCCTTAGTTTAATTTCTCTAACGAAACACCCCTCTCCCCTTCTGATTAATTAATTGTAGCTTTTTTATTTCAAAACTAACGCTAGAAAACTATTTGATTCTTATCCTTTTCTAAAACAAACTGCAATAAATTCTTCAACGTTTAATTTTATGTTTTTCTTTTATGAACGATTATTTTAATAATATAATTTTAGATAAAATTATATGTGCCTATATCAATATAGGTGCAATATATCATTGCTCTGGTTTGTTTACATTATCACAATGTTTTGCCATGTTGTATGTCCACATTGTCAATTGCTTTATACAAATTTTTTTAAACAGCTTCTTGGGATTGTGCCAACTGATGGGTATAGTGGCTATCTACTCATTGAATTCTTTCAGAAATAATATACAGGAAAAATTTTAAACTTAATATATAATATAATATAATATTGGTAAATTGGTAATGTTTTAACTAGTGGCTAGCTGGTTGAATATCCATAAATTAAATTGGTCTCAATCATGCATTCATAGTTTTTTATAGTATTATTCTTATTGCAATAATTTATATTACTTTGCTAACTCTTTCTCGTTAACTTTTCACTATAATGCTCTCTTCAGCATATTTTACTTCTCATGCATTGCTGTTTTATAAGTACCATACTGCTCACATTGCATAATGTACTGCTCTCTCACATTTCTAGTCAGTATCTATTTTTATGTGACCTAATTTGCATAATTAGCTACATTATTATCTTCTTGCAAATTGGTGTATTATGATATTTTTGTATTTACATAATTTTAATATTGTGTATATTATCTTTTTTTTAGAATGAATCTTTAATGTCTTTTATATTGACTAATTTTACACTCACACACTCATGGAACTTTTTTATTATACATTATTGATTTATTTATATATTAGTGTTATACAGGTTTTTAGCCAAATATAACAATTTCATGAAACAACTATGTTATTATTTACAAAATCTAGATAATTTAAGTAATCTCTATTTATTTTTACTTCTTTAGCTTTCCATTTTAATCCACTAAATACTTCTTGTAAAACTGCTGTGGTGATGTGGAATCATCCTATTGCACATCCTTATCAACATTAATCTTCTTAGTATCACTATGTAATCTAATCACTGTTGTTGCATTTAAATAAATATTCTTCAAAATATGATAATATTTAGAGTACATCTTTTATGGTCCAAAATGATTGAGAATATTTCTAAAATCAAATTTCTTTTCATAATCCATAAATCCAAAATTCACATTCTTTGTCTTTTCTATAATTTTTCAGTACTTGGATTCTAATTCAGATTGTTTTTTTTTTTATTGTTTCTGTAGATGAGTTGTATTACCTTGATAAAAATTTTGTATAGAACTGTTTTTTAAGACTGATAGATCTATAATTTCTAATGGCTTCTTTATTATCTTTCTTAAATGTTAATATTGTTACTGTATTTTTCTAATAATCTGATATATATGTATTATTTAGACATCTGGTATATATATTGTCAATACTTTTTTCATTTTATTTTAAGATATCAATAATAATTCCATTACTTCCTGTAACATTTTTTTATTATAGATTTATTGCATGTCTCACCTCATTTAAAAAAATTAATAATTTAGATGTAGTAAGTATAATGGTTATTTTGTTTTCTTGTTTTTTATTACTATATTATTCTTTGTAGAACTCTTTCACACCTGTTATGATGTCATTTCTCTTTTTAATAATAGTTCATCTTTTCTTATTGCTAAAGTAACTTTTCTTCTAATATCAAAATGTTATTTCATATTTTTGAAACTTATTTTTTTCTACATCTTTATTTGCCAATTCACAATTCTATTTTTTACATAATTAATCTTTTTGTGTTCTATATAACAGAACTTCATAAAGTTAATTCTTTTTAAGAAAACATTCTTTGTTCATTGTTTGTCTCATTGGTGAATTGTTTATTTTTTGTACACATTATCTTTGTCACAGTTTTTAATATTTTTATTGATATTAGCTGAGTTTGAATTATCTTTAAAGTTATAAATATTTAAAAATAATTAGCAATTTTTAATTTAAATTTCTTAGAGTATTTTTGAAGAAATATGTTTTTTTTTTAATAGTTTTTATCTAATATGTGTTTCACAACTCATTAATCAACAAATACAATGACATATATCACACAATTATTCCATAGACTAACATGCTATATATTGAGACCAAATTTAAAAAGTTTGATTTTGTTAAATTAAATAATTGGACTACTTCAGAAGTTAATTTGTTACATAACTTTAAAAGTCAGATTTTATAATGTTAGGATAAATCCAGCTGTTTAAATATTACTCTCTAATATATAATTAGTCCAACAGTTTATTAAATAAGCTCTGGGTGACCTGTAGTACCTCCCAGTTGGTTCTAATATCTATAGAAGGTAGAAACCTGGACGAGCAATTACAAATATCACTGTCACAAATCCTAAGATAGATATATTTGTCAAGATTAGATTCAAGAAGTAACATTTTTTTAAGTTCATACTTATTGATAAACTAACTTTCCAATGCCTCTCATGAATTGTCTCTGGAATATGATAATTCAATATTTGGATTTTTATACTTTACAGATATTATTTACAAAATATTATTAATGTCAAATTTTTAAAAATATTTTTTTTTGATTAAACATATAATTTAGAGAGTATGTCTCACTTTCATATCCTAAATTTAACATAAAATCTGTTACTATAACCCACTTAAATATCTACTGTCTATATATAATATATCTTGGATAGATATGAAATGATTTTAGTACAATAATTAAGTCAATCAAAAAATAAAATTTTTTAAAATACTATAACACTGATTGAATTTCAAAATTAAGTAAAACTTCAAAACCAACATTTTAATAATAGAAGAGAGAGAGTTTAGTAATATTAAGCTCTCCCTTAATGACAATGGGATATTAAATTGTTTTGCCTTAAATAGAGTCTGAAGTTTCTCTGCATATATGCCTGGAAACTGTTAGCCAAGTTGAACATCTTTTCTTTACTCCTTATCGCCTAATTATTTTCCCAGCCTTATTCATTTATTTTTTTAATCTCCTTTTAATAAAAGTTGTTTTCATCAAACTATCCTCATATTCCCCAACTTCTTCATAAAGACAACCAAAAAAAATCATAAAATCTGTTTCTTTCAGCTTTAAATTACTCCCATTCTTTATGTAGTTTAATTCTAATCTTCTTTCATTATCCTAAAATAAATGTTCAATACTTTTTCCATCATTTATCTGTAAATTACATCTACAATCAAAACTTTATTTCATTTACACCTTCTTTCCTTGATATCTAAAGCTCCTTCTGCCTTTGCACCAAATAGCAATAAGCTTCCTTTAGTGTTATCATATATCTTTTCATACTTTTTGTACTTTTTATTTTTATATAACTTCAAATTACTTTTTTATTCACATTATTTTTTTATAATTCTGCTTTTTCCCCCTCTAATAAATTTATCTCCTTTTTGCCATCTCTCATAATTATGGACCCATGGAAATAAATTTTCCTTACTAAGAAATAAATCCTTTCCATTTTTTTTAATAACTTCATTTGTTGTTTATTTACTATCCACTACATATCTACCTACTTCTTTTTGTACTGTATCTAAAAATTTAGAATTCCTTGGTCAATACCAAATACATCATTGTCAAATGTTAAAGCAGGCTCCATCATCTTTTCAAATTATTCTACTTACTTTACATTTATTATATGAAAAATCAGATTTTTTAATCCATAACATATTTTTGTATGTGTTTACTCCTAAGTATTTGTATAATTCCTTTCTCTTTTAACAGAGTTCTTAAATAATTAGTTTTCTTCCCATTAAAAAGTATGATCTTTTAGATTTTTCTTTAATAATCCTATATCTTCTACACTATTTGGAAAAAAATGCCATGTGCAAAAAAAGAACTATATTGCGCACTGGTACTCTAGCTCTACAATTAAACTATTAAACATTATAAAACAGACTACTTATAGTTATCTAATACTAAATATTTGATGGGAAATAATTGAACGTGGAGAAAGCACAATTGTTTAATGCAGATTTAAGTTTAGAAAATCATGTTTATTATTTTGACATATAGCACCATTTTTTCAATATCCTGAAATTGCTTTCAGTTAGCTTGTAACTGAAATTACTAAAGTGCATAGTTTTATATATATTATAACACCACCCGATATCTTTTAAACAGCCATTGTAGGCTTTAACCCGTAGCTTCGAATGAAGATATTTGTGAGCATGGTTTGATTCTATCTCACATGCCAATCTTACACATGGATAAGAATTATCTCATCGAAAACGTAAATAAGGGTTCTGGTATGTATATCTATTTATGGTAGCGCACCGAACCAGCTCAATCTCAGGGTTTGGGGACGATAGTCTAACTAGAGAACAAAGCTAAAACAATACCTAACTAAGTCTTATATGTCTATTATTATGTACGATAGTTTATTTGTTATAAATCCATTAATCTAACCCGGATCTTATCATAAAATTTATTCTATTTACGGCTATACCCATTACCAATAAATCCCATTTATACACGCATATAAATATATCAATATTCAAGCGCACAGACCATTTATTCTGATACACACATATATAATTCATACACGCATCAAAATAGTGCAATTATACATCAGAGCTGTTTATTTAATGTTGTTATTTTATTTAATTTTAAAAGAGACCTATTATAGTAATTAATATTGAGGTAACACTAGTTTCTTTATTAAGACACATTCACTGAACACATATTTTTGGTGCCACATCACTTTACCTTAGTTCACGCGATCAAAGACAAGTCCGCATTTATAACTCTCCAAGAATACTGGTCTGGTAGATATAACGGATGGCAAACAGTTCCAATAGGGTATATCGAATAGCTTATCCCAGAGGTGGAGTAGGTGATTCACTCGCTTTATGACAGGGTCCAATTTTCAAAGATCTTTCGTCACCATTACACTTGATGAAACAAAATTTCTTTATTTTAATAACGCAGTTCGTAAGTCCGCTTCAGGTGAGTTCCACGACAAGTGTCCACTGGGCCGATTAACGAAACTCGCACTATAGAATTACCCCGACATTTTGGGTGGGAAAATATTAATGACTTCTTAAGAAAAAATTACACGTCCACACAATCTGTAGTTCAAGCCGCGTCTCTCTTTTTTCTATCTATATCTCTCCTTTCGAGCACAACAAAAAGTTCTTTTGTTTTTCACTTTTAACTTTGTAAACTAACCAGTTCTTCCATTGTTCTTCAAAAATACCCACTTGACGAGTTTTCAGACTTCTCGACGCCAGTTATTGACTAAACTGCCTACAACAATTGATTCATTTCTATTTCTGTCCTCATATGTTCAAGAGATTAATTAACAAAAGAAAAACATGTGTTACCGACAATATTATTAAAACTTTAAAAAAAAACTTAACGGATAAAATATATACGAATAATCAATTACAATTTATACAGCTCTATATATAATTGATTGTAACCATCACCGTTAATACATACGCATATTGTACACTCGCACATACAACTATATTTACATATGCATCCACACATAACTTTCGCACTCCTTGTAACAGGGTTCGAATGACTATTTACATATATATCTTTTCGCATATAATCGCTCCATGTCAACACTCAATTAGCACTATTGCCTTATCTCTTGTATTCGAACCCCGTCTGTTACAAT
>JAQFVV010008666.1:0-25443 GCA_028023455.1 Epiperipatus broadwayi | reverse complement strand
TTGGTATAGCGCCATCTTTTGAACATAAATAACAAGTGATAGCAGGTTACGTGATTAACTTGTTTTTGTTTTTCATAAATGTACCTTTAAAGTTTTCTTGCAATGATATATATTGCAGAGACTTTGATTATATGGTGATTCTGAACTGAGATCAGACCCATATAAATATCTGGCTTGCTAGGCTGAGTTTGAAGACTTTACCGGTCTGAAAAATTCACGCTTGCAATCTGATAGAAACGTTTTGCATAAACACTTGAGAGTCAGTGTTTTAGATCTAGTTTCTATACTCTATCCCCCACTGAGGAGAGCAAACCAGCTTGAAATCAGCTGATCTGGGGGTGAGCAAATGAAAGAGGTAGTTAATTTCTGACTCTTTTTTCGTTTATGTAAAACAAATCTTACACTTATTCGGCGGTTTTGGTATAGCGCCATCTTTTGAACATAAATAACAAGTGATAGCAGGTTACGTGATTAACTTGTTTTTGTTTTTCATATATATATATATTAAGAATCTGTTTTATCCATTATTCTTTTATTAGCCTTACATATGGTTAATACCGCTTCATTACAAAGTTTCATCAATCCTCTCAATTTTTCTGTTCTCATAATGTAAAAAAGCAGTTTTTGTGCAATTAATATCATACAGGCAAAATTATTACACACTTTCTTGAATTATAATAGTATCCTCATAGAGGATTTTTCTGCTTTTCATGCTTTTCTCAGTAACTATTGCAAATATTGATAATTATTAAAATATTTCACTAACTAAAACAAGAGAGCTTAAATACACCCATGGCAAAATATTAAAAAATTACTGCTATCTTCCATATAAAATATAATATACTTTTCAAGTAATGAAAATGTTTTGTTTCAAATTAATAACTTACAATTGTTTATTAATTATGTAAAAGCTCATTAAAGTTTGTAATACTAAAATGGTTACTGTAATATTTTAATTCAAGAAATATTTTAGTATATAAGAGATCGATAAAAATACACCAGAAGTTAAATTTAAATGTACTAATTAATGACAATAAACTTTTTAGGAATGAGTTATAGATATAAGAAAATGAATCATCATCATCATCATCATCAACCATTATCAATCCACTGCAGGATGAAGGTCTCTCCAAGTTCAATCCACTTTTTCCTATCTTTAGCTTCTCTTCTCCACATAATCCCTGCCTTCTTTTTTGGTTGTAGCTTTTGTGTATACATATTTATGCTGAGCTAGTCTATTGCCTACTGTGGCCCGAGTTTCCCATAATAAACTGAATCACAACCTGTCTGCAGGCACACAATTCTATAAACTACATGAGGGGTTTCTTTTATATTTCTTTTGTCTTTAGTATTGTTGATGAGCCTATTGGTATTTGGAGGGGTTCTGAATCCAAGTTTGAATTCCTTCTGTAATATTTTATTAAAGTTTTTAGACACTGACGGTATGTAGGGTATAGTCAGATGTTGTCTGTTTTCTTTTTGTGTTCTGTTGCAGTCTTTTATAAAAGCTTTCAATCCTGTTGGTTATTGTTCTATGATCAAAACCCATGCTTATCAAGTCCCTGATGTAGCTGGTGATGTTGTTTTTCTTGTCTGACTCTAATTTACATAGGTGGTGATTGCAAAATAAGAAGGCAGACAGCCCTGTGAGTTTATGTGATTTAGGGGATTTTCAGAGTAGATGGAGATAACCTCTAACGCCTAAGGGTTTAATTATCATAGAATAATTAAATGCCACATTCTCTCTATTGATTTAAGTTGAGATACCTGACCATGTTTTGCTCATCTTCATGCGTGCAATTAAACATAAGGTTGGCAAGAGTGTGGAGTTCATGTAAAATCTCTTTAGTTGAGTTTTCCGGTGCTGCCAAGAATATGTCGTCCATATATCTGCTATAAATTATGTTTAGTGCTGCTCTCTGGAACTTTGGAATCACCTGTTGTTCAAAATAATCTAGCACAATGCTGGAAATAATCCCACTCAGAGGGAGCCCCATGGGCCATCCATTATTCATTCTGTACCATTTGTTTTCGTATGACGCTAAAATATTTCCATCTAGCCATTTCATAAAATCCACAATAAATCATGCTTTGAGAAGTGGACAGTCTTTCTTGCTTAGCTCATGTTCTATTATTCTAATTGATAGTTGTCTTTTGATGGAAACATATAGCTCTGTGACATCCACCACTGTAATCCTGAATTCCCGCAGAATAGTTGCATTTTTGATTTTGTCCTCTATCAATAAAACCGTATAGCTCTGTGACATCCACCGCTGCAATCCTGAATTCCCACAGAATAGTTGCATTTTTGATTTGTGGACAAAATCAAAAATGCAACTATTCCATGGGAATTCAGGATTGCAGCGGTGGACATCACAGAGCTATATGGTTCCATCGAAAGACAACTATCAATTAGAATAATAGAACATGAGCTAAGCAAGAAAGACTGTCCAGTTCTCAAAGCACGATTTATTGTGGATTTTATGAAAATGGCTAGATGGAAATATTTTAGCGTCATACGAAAACAAATGGTACAGAATGAATAATGGATGGCCCATGGGGCTCCCTCTGAGTGGGATTGTTTCCAGCATCATGCTAGATCAATTTTGAACAACAGGTGATTCCAAAGTTCCAAAGAGCAGCACTAAACATAATTTATAGCAGATACGTGGATGACATATTCTTGGCAGCACCAG
Source organism: Epiperipatus broadwayi (assembly GCA_028023455.1). Classification (NCBI taxonomy): domain Eukaryota; kingdom Metazoa; phylum Onychophora; class Udeonychophora; order Euonychophora; family Peripatidae; genus Epiperipatus; species Epiperipatus broadwayi. The sequence goes on along the minus strand of JAQFVV010008666.1, from coordinate 22,747 downwards.
AAAACTCAACTAAAGAGATTTTACACAAACTCCACACTCTTTCCAACCTTATGTTTAATTGCACGCATGAAGATGAGCAAAACATGGTCAGGTATCTCGACTTGAAAATCAATAGAGAGAATGTGGCATTTAATTATTCTATGATAATTAAACCCTTATGCGTTAGAGGTTATCTCCATCCACTCTCAAAATCCCCTAAATCACACAAACTCACAGGGCTGTCTGCCTTCTTATTTTGCAATCACCACCTGTGTAAATTAGAGTCAGACAAGAAAAACATCATCAGCTACATCAGGGACTTGATAAGTGTGGGTTTTTATCATAGAACAATAACCAACAGGATGGAAAGCTTTTATAAAAGACTGCAACAGAACACAAAAGATAGACAACATCTGACTATACCCTACATACCCGCAGTGTCTAAAAACTTCAGTAAAATACAGAAAGAATTCAAACTCGGATTCAGAACCCCTCCAAACACCAATAGGCTCATCAACAATACTAAAGACAAAAGAAATATAAAAGAAACCCCTCATGTAGTTTATAGAACTGTGTGCCCGCAGACAGGTTGTGATTCAGTTTATTATGGGGAAACTTGGGCCACAGTAGGCAATAGATTGGCTCAGCATAAATATGTATACATAAAAGCTACAACCAAAAAAGAAGGCAGCTCAGTATTTGCTGACCATCAGCAGGAACAGAACCACAAATTTGAACCATCTAAAGCCGACATCATATGCACATAAAGAAACGATGTCAAGAGGAAAGTCAAGGAAGCATGTTTCATCACCAGCGATGCCAGAGCAATAAACAGAAAGGACGCGTGCTGTGCAATTTTGAAAAAATGGATGATATAAGTAATTTGCATGCATTTGCATATAGTTAACAGTATCAAAAAAAACTATGAATATGGAGCTGCAAGGTTCTGAAAGCATTAAGTCTAAAAGATAGTAAAGATAAAAAAGTATACTAATTAATAAACTTAAGTTTTACCATAACGCAATTAATTTTAGTGTATCAGTAAATATCTATGTTTGCAGATGCAAGAAAATAACTTGCACTATTTTTTTTATTATTTAGTCTCAAATTGACGTTTCTATTGTTATTTCAACTAATAAAAATGCCATTCACTAATCTAATTATATATTAATTGTCTGTGTTTTCATTATATAGTTTAAACCTGATTTTTCTTTGTAAAAATTCCACTTTGGGATCTCATCTCTCCCTGACCACCAGGCATACATAAAGAATGATTCTAGTGAGGTTTGGGGAGTAAGTTGCTTAGTAGCTATCTGGAGGAGTAGGTGAGGTTCGAACCCCTTCTACCTGCATCTCTTGATTAGGTTAAAGCAACTCTACTTTTCATATTGTTACAATATATATATAAAGATTAGGGAGATAATAGATAAACAATAGAAAAAAATATTTTTTCAATACTATAAAAGCTACCATTTTTTATTTACCTCACTTTTTTTTTATTTCTTATATTTTGTTTATTTTTTTATTACCAAATAGATATTAGTATTTTAGTTAATTAATGAAGGTTAATACCTTTAAAATGAGGCAAATACCAACACCATTATAAAATTTATTTTCTCACATGATAATTAAATATATTTAAAACTTACTTTATTACATGAGAATATACTTAAAAGTTTACCAAATTCAGTACTAATTTTCTTACTGTACCTGCAGCATTTTAAAATTCACTTTTTCACATGTTAAATATATGTAAACTGATATCCCTAAAAGTTTATCAATTTCATAGTAAAAGTTTATTAAATTTAGTAATATTTCTCTTCCTACATCTGTGCCATTTTAAATTTAATATGTGTTAAATATATATCTAAACTCTAAAATCTTAAAAGTTTACCAAATTCATTAGTATAACTGATCTAAATTGTCATTATTGAAATGAAAAATTAAACACATGGTAATCAAATTTTACGTTGCTTTATCAAAAAATATACCTTTTATTTAAAAGACTTTCAAACTCTATAGTCTGTTAGCCAGTGCTACCCATATTTTGAGTTTGTATAAAATCATTCAGAAATAGTTGTGATATAGATTTTCCAAGTATATTTTATGGCAAATTATAACTTTTTAAAAACACTTAAAGCAAAAATTTATATGCTAGTAAAATTCTATACAAAAACGAAAGAAAATCATGCTAGATTTTTCAAGATTGATGGAACATTTGTTGAGTTACAAAGTCACAAACTAGCAAACAAACTTCCACATTTATATAAAAATATAGGTGTCATTTTTGTTATTTTTATAAATTTTTGTCCATTATAATCATACAAATTTATATTTTTTTTTGTTTTGCTATATTTTTAGTTTCCCATAATAAATTCTTATTTATTTTTGTTAGCTTCATTAATATATATTCTTTTATTCTCTTTATCTTGAGCAATCATTATAAATGCCTTTATTTTAAAAAAAAAATTTTTTTTTATTTAACATCTTTAAATTCAATTTTTAACACATGATCTCTTTTCATAAATTTATTTTTTTACTCTCTCTATATATATATTACTTATACTTACATTATCAAATTTTTTTTTTTTAAGTAAATTAAATGTATCAAAAATACTTTCATTTTCTTTAAATGTTAAACCATTTATTTCAATACAGGAGACCAATTTTAATAGTCCCTGTTTATTTTTATTGTCTTCAACAACGTCATTATTACTTCTTTTCCATAATATTTTGCACAATTTTGAAACATTCAAATTTTTTAAAGGGATTATTTTTCAAATACTTTGATATTCCTTCTTTTATTCATTGCCTTGTATTAAAAATTTATGGATAAAATTGATTTTTTTTATACAACTATCAATGTAAATAGTTCTTAGTATAGTAGAATTATCTTCTTGTTGATTTTATTTAACTCCTAGTCATTGGAAAAATATGTTAATATTGAAGGTTTTTAATTTAGATTCAGTGAAATTCATTACTATTATCTTTCTTAATAGTTTTTATTGCCTTACCTTTGCATTAACACATATCTTATATTTGGCAAACCAATGAACAATTTTTGCATCTCACTAATCAATAATCAATTCTTAAGTCTCACAAATCAATGAGTAATTTTTATGTTTAATCTATTAAGCACAATACAGTCTGCAATCAAGCATATTACAGACTGGAAATATCTATTTTATGTTAGTTAAAATGTAGTCCAAGTTTTCTATATGTTCATTTAAATGCTTCCATATATATTTCCACTTAGCATTTTTCTCAAAAAAAATTATCCTGTAGTTATTTCTGAAAATTCTACAATGCTATGTTCTTTCTCATTTCTGTCTCCAAATTTGTTCCCAGCATTTTCATCTTACAAACGTTTTCCAATTCTAGTATTTAAATCTCTCACTACAATTTTTAAATTATTGTTATGATCAACAATAATTTGTATAATTTTTTAAAAAATCTACTTTTTCATGACTAATATAAATTGTTATGGCATACATCTGAATTATAGGCAAACTCTCATTTTGACCTATTTAATCATCTTATAAATTTTCTCTTCTAATCTCATATGAGTTATATGTTATTCATATAGTATTTTTTCTAAAAACATTTTTATATTGTTATTATAAAGTGAGAAAAAAGTAGGATAATAATCAAGAATGTTTTATATAAAATATTGATCGAGTAAGGAACTAAAGGAAAGCTTTAAAATAAACTAATAATAGCTAGTTAAAGATATGCATAATTAACTATACAATTCAAAAACATTAAGGTGCTCTCTCTATTTTGTTAGAAATAAAATTCCGATTCAATAGAAATAAAATTCAGATTCAATTTGCCAGTATCTAAGTTCTGATATCTAAAAATGAAATGAAATATAAGAATAAACTAGTAAAGACTTCTGTTTCATTGTTTATTTTTCAAAAAATTAACAATTATTAACATGTAAAAGAATCTTACTTTTAATGCTAATTAAGAACACATTAGCATTTTATGTATAATAAATTAAGAAATTTATTGAACAAAAGCATATATTTGATTTTTAATTCTATTCATATTTCAAAAGCTGCAAAAAAAATTTTCTTGTTTCTATCTGGAAAAAGATTGTTCAATTACTTCTTGATAACTAAAAAAATTAAACCAAGAAAATGTCTAATGTCCACTCCATATATCCTTGTCATTGTGTCTATTATACTATATAATTATAAATAAGGTAAACAGACATAGATGTGCTGGTCATCAAAATTGCATCAGCTAGCTTGATTGTCTTATTGGCTTTTAGCTCTAAAATACATTTAAATGATGCATAATAAAGAATAATTTCATATGTATATAAATACTGAATCTCTTTTACACTTATAATCATGACAATCAGAAATCTTTATGGTCCATATTTCCTGAAGGCTGTCAATTCTTCAACCAAGATTAAGAAACCTCTGGTCATATATCTAGACAGGCATTCTATAACAATTTTTTAATTACTTACAACTATCGATCATTTTCAAGTAAAAAAAAAGATTGCACAGATTGGAAAAACTATTATACATTAAATGGAACATAGTCAATAAAGAAATAATTGATTTGAAAGTAGCAGTGTAATATACTATAAAGAGAGAAATATGAAAAGTACAAATGCAGTGGCAGTCATTATAAATAAAATTTTAAAGAACAACATTCTGGCAATTGATGGTCTATCGGATAGAGTAGTCAGATTACTTATTTGACAAAATAGACGACATTGAATGCAGAAATATTAAAGATTTAGGCCCCATTTAGTTCTTACTGAGACAAAAAAGTATATGCTTTTTGTATAGATGTAAGAATGTTTTTGATAAGGCCAAAGAATATTTTAGAATTATAATGGAAAAATTTAATTCTAAAAGTAATAAATGGATAAAATATTAAAGTGATCTAGATAAAATGTGGATATTGAAATAAAAAATTTAAAAAATTAGATTAGTAAAATTTTGAACAAAAAAAAATCTGTACATTACTGTTGCTTTTGTTTTGTTTTTTAGTTGAATAAATCCAAAGTGGAAATGTGATACAAAAGCATATACATGAAGATTCATCAGGAATGGATTATATTTTGATGAAATTAAATTATGTATTTTAAGATTATAATATGTTTACTTTTTTAACCATAAAAAATGAATATTGATTAGTGAGATGTAAGATATGTGTTAATGCAAATCTAAGTAAGCAAATACTATTAAGAAAAATAATATTAACAGTTAATATTTACAATTTCCAAAAATATTCTAATAAATTTAAGCTAAAACTTATAAATTGTTTTACAATATTAACAGAATTTCATGATGGCTTAGACTTGAATAAATTCAATAAGAAGATATGCAACATTCTATTAAAAACAGCTACACAGATAATTAATAGAAAGAAAATATCACCAATAAATTTGCTATTGAAATAAAGTTATGTATAAAGAAAAAAGGAAATATGAACATATTTTTAAATGATCCATTTAAAATATTTAAATATCTGGAACTTCCTAAAATAATATAAAAAAAGGTTAACAATAAAAAAAAATACAACTATGAATTGCCGTGGAAATATAGAAACAAGTATAATACAGTATTTTATTATTGGAAAAAAAGTTATTTCATCAACAATAAGAAATAAAGGTGACATTTATTAAAAAGGGCATTGAGAAATGTGTAATAAAGAACAAGAGAATAAAGTAGCCTCCACAATTATAGTGATCACATCAATTAAATTTATGAAAAATAAAAAAGCTCCAGATTATTGTCAAGCGTTGTTAGCTGAGAGGGCATCGCAGCTGCCTTGCAAGCAAGTAATTGGTTGCAGACGGCTGTGGGTTCGCATCCCGGCCGATGCTATGATATATGAAAAAAATAATATTATTATTGATAGCTCAAAAGAAGCAAATGATAAAATAGAGACATTGTTGGCAGAACTATATACAAAATGTTTAAATAATAAAGATGTACTAGATAACTGAAAGAATACAGTAACAATATTTATATTTAAGACTGATAAAAAAAAAGGTATTAAAAATTACATAAAAATCTTCAATCAGTTTTACAGACGATTTTTATTAACAACATTACAATTTGTCTGCAGAAATTTTTGAATTCATACAATCAAAAAATAACTTGAATTTAAAAGTGATTAAAATGCAATAAGTCATGATGAAATACTTAAAATAGTTGTAGAAAGATCTATGGATATAAGCTTATATTTTGCATTTAATGTCTAGATTACAAAAAGATGTAGACCCAGGATGTTGTCAAATTCTGAAGAATATTTATCATAATGCACAACAAGAATGTCTACATTACATTGCAATATTAAGGAAGTTTACATTAATAAAAATATACAACAGGATGATTCTATATTTCCAAAATTTTTGTGTATGTTTTATGGGAAGTGTTGTATGGATTAAAATGTGATGTCAAAATAATAATAATGAATTGAAAGAATTTAACTTATCTAGATTTTGCAGATGATGCAATTGTTTTGAAAATAATGCCTAAATGATTTAAATGTACCAGATGATTAGAAGATTACTGTACAAATATTATATTTATACAATAGTGATAAATATCAATAATGTGTTACAAGAGATATCAGGCAAAAGCAAAAAATTATGCATAAAGATAACTGCTAAAAAGAATGAAATAATGTTCAGAGGTTTTTCAAAAAAATGAGAAAATAAAGATTGATAATAATTAATTAGAAGATGTTACAATTACTAGTATCTTGTTCACCTTACTAATATAGATGGAGACATAATTGATGCAATTAATCATAGAATTAAACTTGGATGGAATGCTATTGGTAAAAATAATATTTACAAAAATATATATTTATGCCTTCAATTTTAACAAATCTGTTTTACCAGTGCTTGTATATGGATGTGACATTTTTTGAACAATACAGAAATTTTGAACCAGCAATAAAGAATTGGGTGATATATGTTGCAAATAACAAAAAAGGATCAAAACACATAGGTGATAGAACAAAGAGATATTACTGACATCACTGAAAGAATATTAAGGCTGAAGTGAAAATGAAATGATAAAAAAAAGAAGATAATATATGGGATAACTGAAGTCTTAAATTAAATTGCAAAAGAATGTAAAACATCTACCATATGTGAAATGGATAAATGAGATAAAAAATTTGTTGGAGTGATGTGAAAAAAAGCAATAAATCAAAAAAATCTGAATGAAATTCAGAAACCTGTTCATCCTAGGGCTGATCAATAATGGTCGAAAACAATAAAGATATTTCATGATGATGATGATTTTATCAATAAGAGATTACTATAATTATAAAAAATTACTAAACTATTTGAGAATCTCCTCTCCCCCTTCTAATAAAAACAAATAATTTAAAAAAAAATTTTTGTCAAACTTTTCAAGAAGTGAATAACAACAGTTCACTGCTTGAAAAGAACTTTCTATCAATTAACCAAAAGAAAATATAAATGAAGAAGATTCAACTAGCTTGCAAAATGCTGAATGGAAAGACATTTTTTATGATTTTCAATCCTTTAGATTAAAATAGTTAAGTATCATTTATTAATCAATTTTAAATTCCTAAGCTACCTCAATAAAAAAACCTGTTTGAAATCTGAAAAATAAATTTTATTTGGTTTGAATTTTAATGCCAGATAATAAACTCCGAAAAAGTTGTTATTTTTTTTTTAAATAGCACATATATACACATACAAGGTATATATAATTACATAATAATATAAAAGTTTCAATTCCAAACCAAAATTTCTATTTTTTTTATTTTTTTTTTATTCTAGTAATACATTTCCAATGTTTGACTGATTCTTGAAAGGTCAAACAGAATTCCCATTTTCAAAATACAAAAAGCCAATGAAAGTGTTCAGCCATTCGGAAAACAAGAAAGAAATGATTTTTCCTTCTTTCAGATAGAAAAAAAAATAAATACATCAATCAAATAAGACTTATTTTTCAATTTTTTTCTTCTACTCAAAATCTTAAGTCAAGATCCTAAAACACAACTTGTCAACCAGGCCTGAACACATCAAAAAGAAAAAATCTATATAGTATTCTTAAATATAAATATCCCATAAAAAAAAGAAAGAGAAAGGAAGAAAGAAATAAAATTTATGAATGTTATTTTTTAGAGAACTAAACTTCAAAATTCTAAATTTAGCTGTTACACTTTAGTATATTTCAATAGCAATATTTTAGGTATAAGTTTACCAAGCATAAAACAGATAAATAGCATAATATTCAACATATTAATTATACCTGTTCAAGTGTTTACAAATTCCTATGTTACTGCAATTATAATTATACAAAAAAAAAGTATGCAATTTCAAGTTTTTAAAATACCATATTTATTTCAATTTTACTTTATTAAACATTTAATATTGCAGGGAGAAAAGCATTTTATCATTTAAAAAAAATTGAATTGACTTTATTTTGATTAACTATTTTCCCAATGAATTAATTAACAACATTTAAATATTACAATTAGATTTTTAATCAATCAACCATGTTACCACTCAAAACGTTGTTTCAATATTATATCTTTGTTATTAAGATAGTATTTTTCATTAAATTCAATAAAATTAAAAAATTGTTAATCATATTAGAAGTTACAGCACTATTTCACAAAGTCATTGGAATTATTTTATAATATAATAAACAAAGATTGTGATAATGATTTAAAATAAAAATATACAAGAATTCATTACAACTGGAAAAATGTATTAAATACAAAAAAAAAATTAGATGTGATATATTTTAATTTTTGAAAAAATATTTATTACTTTTTGGAGTACATATTTTTTTCTGTAAACTCTAACATAAAAAATAAAACAAATTATTTTATTACAAATGAAAGTAATTATTTGAAAAAAAAAAAAAAAAAACTGTATGATTCAATAACATACAACCATTTTATAATTTGTCTCACATATATTTCTCTTATAACTGTATTTAAAAAGTAAAAATATTTTTATTATGTCATCATATATAGTGAAACCTTATGGTTGGGTTCAATGTTTGATTTAATGGCCAATTGTATAAAATTTTAAATGATAATAATTAAATATATTAAATACATGTATTATATAGTGTGTGTTATCATAATTGCTAAATTATAATATAAAAATAAGTAAATTTCATCAATAAATCTCCTGAAAATGATAAAGAATTGGGCTGTTCATGATATGTGCTAAGCCCTCTGCCAGATTGTGTACGAGACTTTTTTATATGCAGTCTGTCAGATGGATTAATTTCAATAGTATCAGAGTAATAATTTATTAATGTTATGATTAAATTAAAAGTATAAAAATATTTAGTATTTTATTATGATTAAATAATAGTTAAAAGAACTTAAAATTATAAAATAATCTTTATGCATTAAGCATCTTTTTACTGCAATTTAAAATAGTTTTGAACAGCTTAATTAGTTATCATTTATGTTTATAGATGGAGAATTATTAATTGTATGTTAATATATGCACATACAACAATTTAATTGGTCTGTAAATTTTTATAATCATCTTCTCTGGTAAAAGTTATTAAATAGACCAACCTAGATTTTATAAAAGGAAAAAAACTGAATGAAAGATAACGGGAAGAAATGATAACAAAAACTGGGGGAAAAGATGAACTGGGAAGCTGAAAATTATTAAAAGTAAAAAAAAATTTGAATTAAATTAAAATGGAAATGAATTGGATTAGTAACTTGTAATTAATGGAGTAGAAACTCTATTTGACCTGAACACATGATGCACATCATGATTGTCAATTGATAATTCTAAAAAAATCACATTAAAACTAGTATTGAAGAAACCTCCTAAAATGGACTTCAAATATAAACCAATTCAGAAGTTCATATGCTTGAAATTTTACTTTTTATTTTATAAATGTTTTAATTATATTATGTACTGTGTGCATTATAAACATAGTTATAATTTATTTGGAATAACGAGAAAGGGAAAATAAAATTATTTTGTATTTTTAGTTGGAAAATAAATGTAAAAGCAGGACTATGATAAGAGATATTTAATGTTTCTTATTGCTGTTTAAATTTATAAGACACTCATGACATGTTTTCACTAAGGTGAAATACTATTTAAAGTTAACTCCAATTACCACAATTTTATTATGCTATATTAATTTTCATTACTTTGAAAAAGTAAAAAAAAAATTGTTCTATTGCAATTAAATAAAAACACAGCAATAGGGTATACCTGCCTAATTTAACAATATAAACGAAGATACTAAATTACAAAAGTTTACAAAAATGTTTATTACGACTCTTAATATTAAATATTCTCTGCATTGACTTTAAGCTTATGTTGGGGCAAAACTGAATATGCCATTTTAGAATTTCGGTGGTAAATGGAACTGACACATTTATTAAATTGAGTTATAAAATTCCACCAATATTGAATTAAATGTCAACTTTATTTTGGTATATTAATTATCATGTTATCTACATTATGAATCAAATTCATAATGTGCTAGTTATTAAACAATTCCATTAACAATAAAATATATTAAATCCAAATATATGATAAAAATAAAAAGCAATGTTTATCTTCAACTTCTTTAATTTCTGGAATAACAAAGTGTTTAAAGTTAACAGAAAAAAACTACTATTATTTATAGAACCAGCAAAGTACTAGGATTACAATTTAAATTAATAGATAATATGAAATATACTCATGTGGTAAAGAATATTTAACACTTATATAATGAATGCAGATTTCAAAAGGTTGCACTCAAGATTTTGTACTCTTTGTTTCACAAAAAGAAATGTAAAAAAAGGTTTATGTTAATGATCATTTACTATTATTAATATTATTGTATACATTATTATTACAGATGTAAAAACCGGTTTATGTAGATAATGAAACTTGTGATATAAACTTGTTCTAAATATGGAAAAAAAAGGTAACGATAATCTTTTTAGTGTAAATTTTGTTCATATTTTGAATATGAACACAAGTAAAAAGATTAAAATTTCTAATAATAAATTATTACAATTTTATCTTAATACTTTTCTTTCTAGTAGATAAAAGCTAAAATTGCTGAATAGTAATAAATGGGTAATATCCAACCCTAGTTAATCTAAGTGCATTAAGTATGGTATTTTGTAGGTAATATTTAACTCATTCTCAAATTGATAATGATAATTATAATTTTCATGTGTTAAATAATAATATATTCTGTTTTGCTGACTGTCTTTAAATATTCATGGTAAGTGATATTAGTATGAGATTTGAGTGTTATCATGTTGAATGATTATAATGATATGCATATATTTGGAATATGTGGTAAATCTGTGTTGACGTCACATCAAGTGTATTTATTTCCTTACACTGAATGATGATAGAAATGATCATTATGGGTCAATCAAGAATGATACCCATAAAACTTTGACCAGATTAAGACCATACTTTGGTAGTGTATTAGTTATCATCATCAACCATTATCAATCCACTGCAGGATGAAGGTCTCTCCAAATTCAAACTATCTTTTCCAATCTTTAGCTTCACTTCTCCACATCACCCTTGCACACTTACTTATTTCATCCAACCAACTCACATGTGGTCTCTTTCTGGGTCTTTTACAATCTCCTAAAATCCAGTTTAAGATTTCAATTGTCCATCTATTATAATCTCTTCTAGAAATATGTCCAGCCCAACTGCACTGCAGTTTTTTAATTTTTTAATGAGATCAATAGCACTTGTTTGTTCTCTTACCCATATATTGCGTTTTCAATCTCTTCTTGTTACTCCTAAGATGCATCTCTTCATATTTCTTTCAGTGGTCTGAAGTATCTGTATTGCTCTTCTTTTAATGTCCAAGTATCAGATCCATAATAAAAACTAATAAAACACATCTATTAAAAACCCGTTTTTTCAAACACATAGGCATATTTCCTTTTAATATCAAGTTATTTCTATCAAAAGCACTCCAACCAAGTTTAATTCTATGATTAATTTCATCCATTATGTTTCCATCTGTATTAATAATCTGACCAAGATATTTGTAGCTGTTAACTTCTTCTAACATAACCTATCAATCTGTATCTCACAAAGCAGCTGCTTGGAAAATTTTTGTTATAGAAATAAAAAGATTAAATAATTTTACGGGGGAGCTTTGTTTCAAAAATGTCAATTTTATAAAAATTATTTGAGTGTTGGCTACTCTGTTAAATTTATTAAAAGTACTTTATTTAATAGTAATAATATTTGCAATGCTAAAGAATAAAGAAAAATATGATTTTATTGTCTTCTTATAAGATTATATATAAAAATAGTAATTTCTTTGGAAATAAGAAAATTGCTCGGAAAAGAGGTATTACTTTGAATAATTTATTAAATAATACAAAGGAAATTTTTGGTAGAAAGACTATTCCTGGAGTAATATATATATATATATATTATCCCTTGCTTTTGTAAGAAGGTGTATGTAAGTCAGAGTAGTTTGAGCTTAAAGGAAAGAATAAAGGTACATAAAAATAGAGTTAGAAATAAATACCTTAGTTCTGCTTTATATATCCATGAAAAAGATAGAGGCCACACAATTAATTTTGATAAAACTAAGGTTGTCTTCTTTGAGAGAAATGAAATAAAAAGAATTAAAGAATCTTTATTATTAAAAATGTATAATTCTTAAGCAATTAACTTATTTAAAAATTATTTTAATATTAACGGTGTATGGGAAGTAAGTGGAATTGTGGATAATGTTTAGTTTAAATATGTTATTATTTTGTAGTTCTTTATACTTGAGAAGTCTGCTTGTAGCAGTGAAACCATTGATAATATTTTAAGTTTATTTTTGGCTAGTCTGGTTAAGTTGTGAATTTGGGATAATTTTGATTATTTATTGACTAGTTTAGCTTTACGCTTTTAATGTTTACATTTTAATATATGTATAGTTTATAAATTTTTAACATATACACAAATGCTCCCAATTTATTCTAAAAATTATACATATTAAAACATCAAAAATAATTAATAAACAAATAATAACAGTAATGCAGTGATAGAACAAACACTACAGTAATAAAATGAGAGAGCACATTGACATATTTATAAAAAATACAGGAGTTAATTACTCAAGGCCACATGCGTTCAAAACTAAATGGTCATTCAATCAGTCACCAAAAATAAATAATAAAACTTACTATTCTTTTTGTGATGAAAAATAATGGTGATGAAATAGAGAAAATACAGTCCACATAATAAGATGATCATGAAATATCAGACAATTGTCCCCTATTTGCAATAAATGGTTTGGCATCACTGTTTTCAGATGATCTTTTACAAAAGTTTTTGTATAAGTTTAATGATTTCTGAAGCAAAACATTATTCATCAAAATATTTTTTTATTCATATCTTACACCAAAATTTATCTCTTTTTCAATCTTCAATGAATGTTTATTATATATAGTAGACATAACTTTAAAAATTTAATAGAATTTTTTTTTTTTTCATGTTTTATTATTTTATAAATTGACAATCATTCTTAATGAATATTCAGTAATTTTTTTTTTTCTTTTAAAATTAATTATTTTAATTTTATAGAAAAGCATTTCATGGCTTCTTCTAGGCTTGATAAAATCACTGCAATTATAGGTTTTGCACTTTTGAACATTTTAAATGAAATTTTAATTACTTGAGAAATTACACCTGCGGTGTTTTTGCTAGGATTACAGAAATATGGTTGAATGAGTGCATGAAACTAAGTAACACCATGGTTGCATTCACCAATTAGATTGATACACAAATTAATTCATAAAAATATGGTGATTATTTATTTTAAAAGTGCTTATATTTTTTAAATAATTTACCAAATTTTTTTGTGATGTACACTATGTGATAAAAATTACTTGTTACAATTTAAAATATATTCCTCTAAATTCCTTTCTTCAACTGGGAGACTTTCTAGAAATAGTTAATCAGAGAGTGGACAACCATAATAGTTTTAGGACATGGTAAACAAATTTATCTCAATTTTTTGAGCCATAATCTGGATTAATATAAAAATTGCTCAAAGTCAAGAGTACATACATTTAAAACTAAAACAAGAAGATAGTACACCATAGCAAATTTAAGCCCTTTAAGCAAAGGAATAGTAAAGCAAAAATAATCAATAACTAAAATTTAAGTTTTATAGTTAAAACTATCAAACAAATAAAAATAAAATCATTTGAATGAGAACTATATCAATAATTAAAAATTAATAAGAATTAAAACCTAAATTATCTTTCTTAAGAATCACTAAATATATAGCTTTATCCCTCCAGTAAATAATTCAATATTACCGTCTGCTTTGATTTACAATAATTGTAATATTAAAATAGTAACAACTAAGCATATTTTAATGAAATAATAATGATGATGATGATAACAATAACAGTAAATAAAAAAAAATACTTTCTTAAAAATTTTGATTGAAAGCATGTTATAACCATGTGACCCGTATCATTAAAATATATTATTTTTTTAAGTATTTTTATTTTGCTTAACACATTTTAACATAATACATGAAATTTAAGCATAAAAGTTTCTTGCAGCAAACATATTAACATAGTACAATTATAAAATAACATTTTAAATATATATATATAATCAAGGTCCAATACATTGCTAAAAAAAAATTGACATACAAATGTGCTCCAGAGCATGAAATCAGTTAATTAAAATGTTATAAAAGTATAATAATTTTATATAAATGTTATTTTTTACTACTAAACTACTAATAGTACATAGAATTACTATTACAAACTTGTAAGATCAAAATTTAAAATAACTTTTAAATAGCCCACTGCAGTGCAAAGAAGAACTGTGAAAGGGAAGACAATATTCACCATACTTGCTAATAGTCAGATACTAATCACTTTTCATATCTATTTTACTCTAAGAGTAAATAGATTCTTATTTATGGGATAATATTAGATAGTTATCTAGACTGTCTTTGGGTTAGCTATCTAAAAATCATCAAGATTTCTCAGCCTGGATTCCAACTCAGATCATGGGCAAAGTAGATGAATGTCTACCATTGCACCACAATGCTCTGTCTTTACAAATTTGTAAACAGTGCTTTTAAATATTAAAGCAATTATTGCTAGAAATGTTTTTTTTTTCCCAATTCAACATTAAAGAAATTATAAAAGAATCTAGTTGACATAAATAAGAACTCAATAAAAATTATTTTACTTGGAGATATTTATTTTGGACATAAATAAAATAAAATGAAAAATAAATTATTAGTTGCTCAATAGGTTATGTGATCTTCAATCACCAGAAGAAGAAATGAAAAATAAATGGTTAATTGCTCAATCGGTCATGTGATCTTCAATCAGTACAAGAATTGAGTTAAGCTTATATCTGGAAATCTAGTTTTTAAATGAATAATTTGTAGTAACCACTGCCTTAACAATGGAATAAACTATAAATATCATTTGATTTTCTTATCATTTACACTAACAACTTTTTATAACAAAGCTAGTATGAAAAAAGAATGCAATAAGTTTGATTACATTAGACAATATTTTTACAATATTTACTAATAAATATTGTAAAAATATTTAATAATGATAAATCAAATGCTGAAATGAATTACAAATATCATCCACAGTTATATAAGAATACACTGTATTAGATAAGGGTTAACTGTAAATAACCAAAAGCAGTACCATAGTAAGAGTATTGTAAGACAAATGCTAGTTGCTATTTTTAATACAAATAGATAACAAATGAGAAAAAAATATGATCAATAGCCCTGAAGGTAAAAATGGTGTAGAATATCAATGGTAGCAAAAAATGGATGAACTATCTTCAACAATAGTCACTAGTTATAGTAAATAATAGTAATAATATTTGTAGTGTCTGTCGTTTTCTAAAGGTAAAAACATATGTCATCTATTTTTAAATCCTTTTGACACAAAATGGGTTAATGAAATGAATGTTAATGTACTGACTGTAAAGATCAAAATGAATAAAGTATGATGCAATTTTTGTGAAGAATTTTTAAAGATTTGAATATCACTCAGAAAATAAAATCCACAGATAAAAATCAGTAATCAATATTGGGACAAAAGTTAATCACTGAAAATAAAAATAAATTTTGATCATGCTGTCTATGGGAACTTAAGCTACCCCCCCCTAATAAAAAAGATACAAATGTGATATTCTTGGATGAACTGACATTTACTGAACTGACTATGACCAGTTAAGTGATTATGAGGTTATATAACCTGGAAATAATTCAAAGCATAAACTGGTATAGAATTTTCCCTAAGTAAAAAAGCAACAGATTCACTGATCATTATTGTGAGAATGTTGGCAGCATTATCCAAATTAAACACATTTAACATCACAATCATTCAAGTATATGTGCCCCCCTATATAATATGAACTAAGATAGATAAATTTTTGAAAGATATGAAACTAACTCTTGATTATGTAGTTATAAAGACATTATTATCATTGGAACTAAAATTGAAAGTATAATAGAAAATAGAAATAAATTGAGAACAAATATGATTTTGGAGAAAAAATGAACATGGGGCAATGATTTTAGAATTGACATTATACAATTCCAGCAGAAAAAATGTAGAAAGTGGTTAAGGAGATCAAATGATGAAAAAACAAATAACAATAAATAATGCTAGTAAATAAAATGAGTATCATCACAATGGTAGTGCCATTTTTCAAAAGTCAGTAAATATGGAGATCAAATAATGCAAAGACAAAATAATAAACATGATATTAATAAATAAATGTATAGTTAACATCTTCAAAATCAGATACTGATTCAGATCTTAATTTAGTAATTGCAAATATTAAAGTAAAGAAGTCATATAAAATTAACTTTTTAAAAATAAAGATATCTGATCAAAGATAACAAACATATAAATAATAACAAAACATATCAATCAATGACTAAGAAGAAAATTTAAAAATTTTATTATAACAGATTAAAGATTGGATCTAATATAGTAAAAAAGACAGACAGAATAATGAAAATTATCAGAAAATCAATTCTAAAGATCTAAAAAAAAATATGATTATTATAAATCCAATACAGTAAAGAAGATTAATAAAAATATTAAGCCAGAAATGACATCCAAAAGAGAGGATAATATAGAAAAATGTCTCAGTAGATAAAAACGAAATTTTAAAATAATGGCAAGAATACTGTTTTTAATTTATATAAAGTAAAATTTGATAGAAAAAATATTAGAATTAACCTGTATATTTATACTTTACGAACAGCGCCACCTAGGTACTCTCCCGCATACAGGTAAGCTAATTTAGCTCTAACCTTTTATAAATCAAAAACATCAAAATTATGTTTTTTTCTGATTAATAATCGCATACTAAGTAGCCCAAACATAACCTTTTGATTAAGAAGATAAATAGTAAAGTTTTAAGACAATTTAATAGGAAAAGCAAATGATTATCTAATACTGTGATAGAGTCATGGCCGAAAAATAAAAGAGGTTCGAAATAATATGTTTATTTGAACTAACGAAAAAGTTAAAAATAGAAGACAACAATAAATCAATTATTTGAGTTGTTAAAAGTACAATTAAAAAACAGTTACCATAAATAATAATAATAAAAAAAATAGTTTTAATGAGTAACATTATGGAGACTGATAAAAATTTCAGTCTATCAGCCAACACAGCACAAGCCCCAAGTAACACATATGCTACAATTGCAAAAAAATCTAACGTTAACGCAAGCCCTAGTGCTAACGTAAATCAGGGTAGACCCCACAGATTCAGAAGAACTACAGTGGAAGATTTAAAGAATCTAAACATATCAGAACAAGATCAAACATTACCTCCCCCACTCACAGTATGGACAGATGAAATGCTAGAAACAATTGGAGAACAATTTAACAACACGATACCTCGGACACTCTTTACAACATTTAAAAGATTCTTCACGGACAACTCAGTAGTGTTAGCAGTAACAGACAATCACTGCTCACTATATACTTTCCCTAAGCCACTTCTACTTGAAGCACTAGAAAAAATAAAATTATCGACTCAGTCAGTTGTATAGCCGACCATCCCAATAATAGATATGTGGCACTAGAATTCAAAAGCTCCAAACAAATAGAACAGTTTAAAAAAAAATTAAAACAATTGGAAATTTTGCAATAATACAAGTTGATCAAAATAAATATAAAAATATAACTGGAGTTATCAAAAATACCTACTTTGGGTACAATCTAGATGACTTTCAAAGGATGATGAACCCTTTTGGAAAAGTAACATTTTTCCAACAAACCTATATCAAAGAAGCAGCAATCCCAATATTATCAAACAGTTATGAATACAAAGTCAAATTACACAAAGACATAGAGCCAGAAAACATCCCAACACATATCACAGACCAAGAAGCCACACTTCATCTGTATATAAGAGGCCTCAAACCAAGATGTTTTGCATGTGGAAAAAGAGGACACATAGCGACTCTTTGTAAGGAAAAAATCAAGAAAAAAAAGACCAAAGTAATTCCAATTTAGTAGAAACAACTACAGTAAACACAGATAATAACACACAACCGCCAAATTCACACCTTCAAAAACTCAATTTAAACAAAGCTAATACAACAACAGAGAAAAATAAAAATGCAAACAGCTTCTACATCTGTAAACACAGAACAAATAATTGAAATGGAAATAAAAGAAAATGAAGACTCACAGTCTAATGGGAAAAAAACCCAAAGATGACACAACAAAAACAATAGAAAATAAAACAGATATCTCTGGCCAAGATAAACACAGAATTCTAAACAAGACAGCTACTGAAATCATGGATAAAATTGCAGAAAGCCTTCCAGCAATTGAGAATATAACAAAAGAAAGCAAAAGAAAACAGCAAAAGGAAGCAAAAAGAGAGAAATTAAAAAAAATCAAACCTAATGCAAAAGAACTCCAACCAGCAGAAAGAAAAATTCAAGAAAAAGAAAAGAATATAGAAATGGAAACAGATGATGAACGACTAACTGATTCAGAATATGACAGTGAAAGTGATCATTTTAAACACAGGCATATAAACACAGACACATACAATCCACAAACATCACCAGTTTTAAAAACCAAAAGTACAGACACAGAGACAATACCAACAACAACTAAAAAAATAAAGTAGTCAACACATCTCAAAGCAAAAAATCTATAAATCAAAAACCAGCATGATTATAAAGGTAGCTGCAGTTAATGTAAGGGGTATAAACTCCAGGACAAAAATACAGAATATAAACAAATGGATACAAATCATACAACCAAGCATCTTGGGGCTCCTTGAAACCAAAATACATAGTGGATCAAAAATTGACCCAGCACAAGTCATGAGCACACAAGGTTTTTGTGCATGCTCAAGAGACTCATCTGCACCAGCCAGTGGGACAGGAATATACATAAGCCGGAGTTGTCCCTTCACTACTTTCAAAATAATCTACATAGACTCAAACCTAATAATCACAACTTTTTACCACAAAAATCTCTCAATCAATATCATATATGTATATATTCCACCAGGGCCAATTATAATCAATAGAATAATTGCAACAATAAACTCAATGCTGGCAAACAATCCTTACCCAACAATACTAACAGGGGATTTTAACATGAGCTACCAAAAGTTTGTTAATAAGTGGATTCACCAATTAGCAATACCACTTATGAGTGGAGAAGGATTCCTACCACCAAACTCCATATCCTTCTATAACAGCAGATATG
This sequence comes from Epiperipatus broadwayi, assembly GCA_028023455.1. Classification (NCBI taxonomy): domain Eukaryota; kingdom Metazoa; phylum Onychophora; class Udeonychophora; order Euonychophora; family Peripatidae; genus Epiperipatus; species Epiperipatus broadwayi. Next base: position 3,020 of record JAQFVV010008666.1, on the reverse strand, counting down.
GAACTCTGATAGACCTGATGTTCTATTCCCCAATGCTGCATCAAGCAATAGAAATGAGTCTATCCCCCACACATTTCTCAGATCATGCAGTGCAAATAATAAAAATAAATTTAGATACAAACTATAACCAAAAATACTACCTACAGAAAACCATAAGAATTCTACTGCCAATCAATACACAGGAAGTTTTTTCTCAGAAATATACATAGCAATAAACAAACTAAATCAAATGGACCTTGACCTAATAATAAAATATATAGCTTTCACAGAAACTATATCTTATAATATCAATCATATGACACAAAAAACAACCCCACCAACAAAACTCATAACATTGGCAGAAGAAATACATAAAAAGATCATAACAGCAAAAACAATCAAAAATAAACCAAGAAATCATTGTTAAACTTACACAGCTATACAATCAAACATGTAACCAATTAAAACAATATATTGCCATCAAAAAGAAAAAAATATGTTTAACAGAACAACACACTTGGACCCATGGTTACATTAGGTGGGCATTAGGATATCCATCAACCAACAAAGTACCTATGGCAATTAAAACAGGAAATAAAGTGATAACAGGCTATAACATGGTAGAACCCATCTTTCAATACTTCAGAAGTAAACTCACAACAAACAACCAATGGAAGATCCCAGAAAATTACTTTGGAAAACCTGAAAATGAAACCCCCTATAAAATAGAAGATTTTGCAAGAATACTCACAACATTACAAAGCACTTGTCACCCAGGACCACCCGGGATCCCAAAATTTGTACTAACTCATCTAAGTCAATTTACAAACAAATTACTATGCCAACTAGCAAATCAACTTTCACAAAAATTATATAACATACAAGGTCTAATCCCAATATCAATGGTCCCTTTCATGAAAAAATAGAATCCATCTCTGAAATTACAAATTTAAGACTCATTTCAATGGAACCATTGGGAATCAAAATTCTAGAAAAAGTACTAAAAGAAAAGATAGAGCCCTACATCTTACCAATAATATCGGAGCATCAATATGCTAAAAAAGGGTCTTCAACAGGCCAAGCAGCTCTAATTTTTAAAACAATAGTAAATTCAACAATAAAAAAGAAAAAAACATGGGCCCATGGTAGTACAATTGGATTTTGAGAGTGCCTTTGACTCTGTCCCCATCAACAAACTAATCAATCAATTAAAAAAAACAAAAATACCAAGAACAATCTTATACACAATAGCCAACCTACTCCTAAATAGGGAGATACACATTACGCTAAATGGAAGAACATCACCCACTTTCTACCCTAACTTAATCCATTCCCCCAGGGATCTCCACTAAGTAGACTACTTTTCACACTATAATAAACCTCTCTACTTGGAAAAAATCAAGGAAAAATTACAAGGAATACAAATACCAAACACCAATATTTATTATACCCTGTATAGCATATATGGATGACGTTACAGTTTTTCTAACTTCAAAGAAACAACTATATACACTCCAAAAATAAAGAAGACTGTACAACAAAATTTCATCTGAAAATAAATACTAATAAATCAGCTGTGGTCAATCTTTATTAGGGAAAACCAACACACAAATATACCAAGGAAAACCAGAGTAAGTTACTGGATTTCCCATTTCATTACAAATGGGGCAGATGAGAAAAACAATACAAGACAAAATATTAATACAAATAGAAAGAATCACACTCACTTGCTAAATCATACCTTTCTCTATACTCAAAGTTCCTCTCTTCAACCAACTAATAATGACAAAAATTGCATACTACCTACCAGTGGTAAAGTTTACCAAAAAATTTATATCAACAGTAAACTCTCTGTGCAATAAACTACATTGGAATAAAAAGGCGGTAGCCATTTCAATGAGGCCAATAAGCCAACCCACAAAACTAAATGGGCTTGGACTACATACAATTCCAACTTTCTACACACAAAAAATAATAAACCTGCTGATCATAACATTTACAAAGTTTCCAAATATTAAAAAAATAATAGATATAATACCCACTGACCGACCACTTCCCAAAGACAACTATATAGCCACACTTTTAGACATCATAAGAAATTAAAGGGAAAAAATAACCCTGACTAACCCAACTAAATACACATATTGGCACATACATAGCCTAATAGTGCAGACACAACTAGCTATCAACAACAAAACGGTCCTTGAAATAAACAATGCACAGCTCCTAAAAAAATATAAAAAATGGTACCTGGAGCCTAACTAAATTCTTCGACTTCATAGTCAAAGTAAACCTGAGCCTTGCCTACACCACATTTCATCTATTTTAAAAAGTTCCATACTTAAAATAGAATCCCACTGTGCAGATTGTGCCAAAGAGAAGAAGAAACACAAGATCATTTTCTAAATGATTGTCGGGGCTTGAAAAGGTAAGACAAATAATGATAAATAACTACCATCAGAAAGACACAACAATGGTAAAAATTCTCTAGGTATACAAAAAAATATATATATATATAATGTAAGCCCAATAATAAGAGCAGCGACATTTGAAATCAGGCTTGTATGCATATTGGTACACCAGATGAAAATTCAATTTCGATTACAATGCAAAACAAAACCAACACTTTCCACCACAAAGCTAGAAAAAAGAAAAAGAAAGGGACAACATGCTAGCACCACCAGATATTTTTGCTGCAACTTGGTCACTGTTTAAACTAAAATCGGCACTATAGTTGAAAAAAACAGAAAAAAGAGATACAGAATAACACAGCTAAAAAGAAAATGAACCCAATACACCAAAACCAGCAGGACACACATGACAGGGTCCATCAACATAATGTATATATAAAAAAAATTAGACAAACTGAATTCAGGCAACTTTTGATGCCTTAAGAGTAGCAAAAACACAACTTAAAGAACTCAAGAGAAAGCTCTTTCTCTCATATATCTGTGAACAAACTTATGCCCTACAGAACTGTTTAGACACAGGAACAGACTTATGCTTACTGTGTAAGCCCAATCTTACCTATGTAATCATTG
>JAQFVV010008665.1:0-25472 GCA_028023455.1 Epiperipatus broadwayi | reverse complement strand
TTAATGTTTTTATGTTTATCCTAATCTTATATAAAATTTTAGATTTAAACTAGGTTAGTAAAATAAAAGGAATCAAAACTATAATTACATATTTTCTTGACGATAGTTCCTGATAAGTCCAAAATGCTTATTATTTTCTCTAGAGTTTTTAAAAATGTTCTCCTCCAAGCATGTTAAAGTTTAAAATAAAATAATTATTAATCTATTTAATAAAATTTATAAAAAATAATCCTTGGTTTTAATATTTAGGACGATAATTATTAAATTATAATATTAATTAATCCCGTGAAGTTTTTTTTAAGTATTTTCTCTGCCGGCGTATCCATGCATATTTCATCTAATTTAGCTTTAGTTATCCGATAATTTTTTAAGTACTATTTGTATTTTTATGGAACCATCTTTTATTCAACTATATGTTCACTTTTTTATATAAGTTTCTTTTTAATACATTTAAACTTTCGTTTGGTATTTTTATATATCACTTTAAATAAAAAATAAAAAAAAATGTTACCATCAGAAAGGATATAACATTTTACTCCTTTTGATATAATATTATATTAAATAATTCATGAAATATAATTGTCTTATTACTATTTAAAAGATAAATCTTGGATAAGCTTATAAATAATATGTTTCAATACATTTTTTTAGACTCCGTATAATGTCCGAGCTGTCGTTTTTATGTACCAAAACAGTTCTCCAGTGAAATATTAATAAAGCTGTATCAATATATATTCCAAACATTTTTTCAGCATTACAACTTATATCCATTTTATTTCGTAGTATATCCATCCTTTATTGCCAAGCTTAGGTTAAATTTTTAGATAAAGTATGACTGATAAAGGAACTTTAAAAAATTTAACAAAGCATGTTAAACAAAATTATTAAAATATTAATTAGTTTTTGCAAATAAATTATGAGAGTGCTAAAATTGATTAAAATAATAATTTTTAAAATACTATCTCTTCGATAGCTATAATTTACCTTTTTCTAGTTTCAATACATTATTAATCTCCCTTTTATACTCCCGTGCAATTCATATTTATAGTCTGTAAGAATACCTATTCCTATTGGTTAATTCTTACTTTAGCTTGAGAAGAAATTTACATATTTTTAGTTTATAGTAGAATTGAATTTCAAAATTAGAAATTATGACGTAATAAAATTTAAAAAATATTATTTAAAATATTACTTTTAAATCAATTATTTTTTTATTAAAATTATTTAATCTTTTAAAATAACTTTTAAAATAACATTTAATAACTTATTCCATTTCTTAATATTCAATTTATCTATTTTTATTTAAATAAAATATTTAATTTTTATATTATGAATGTATTCATCTTTATTACATCATTTTAACATGTTATATGATAGTTAACTTAATGTTTAATACTATTTACTTTTATGATAGGCAACAATTCCATCCAATTCTATACTGCAATTTCAAAATATTTTAAACTTTATTATGAACTCAAACAAGCATGTGGGAGAATGTAAATAATATACAAGTCACATGATTAATAACTTTGACAGACAATTTTTAATTTATTTCTCTGCCCAGTTTTATAAAATTGATACACTTATTATATTATATAAAATAATTATAAAAAATTTGGAAGCATAATTTTAAAAATATAGAATTAAATACAATTCTCACCATCATAAAGTTTATTTTTAAAATATATTATATTAATTTTGACTATTACATATGATTATAAATTTAAACACTGTATTTATTAACTTATCAGTTTTAAACTATTAAAATCGAATTTTTTAAATATACTTTTAATTTTTATAGCTGTGTTATTTAATATGGCCAGCTTTTACAACCATATGAAACAATATTTTGAACTTTACTTAACTACTTTTTAAATAATTCACTATAATTTTATATACCACATATTTTCTTTAGCTTTAAATTGTACTTTAATGATATAATTGACTTAATACAATTACCATATTAAAAGAACATATTCTAAATTTAAAATTTTTAGTAATTGACTGTTATGAAATATTACTGACCTATAGAAAAGGGCACAATATATATAATGTTTTACAAATATTCAATTGAAAATACATTCATGATACTTAAATAAAAGATTTTAAAATAATAATTAGTAAAATTACTTCTTTTTTGAATAAATGATTAAGTTAGTCTATAAGTGTTTATATCAATTCCAATGATATATTTAATAACTTTCTATTAATTCCAAGGAAAACTAAAAATTCATTTTAAAAATATGATTATTATAAAGATAATCTTATCTATATAAATATTAAATGTTCTATTAACAATATCAGCAAATTATCATAGATATTTTTTCCTTTTTATTACTGATTCTGTATAATGTTTGGAGATATGTGCTAGCCAGTCATTTATTAGTATCTAGGCAAATAAAAAAACTGTAACAAAGTTTCATGATATAATTCCTGATGTATATTATATATTCATTAATAGATGTGTGATATGTAGGAATGACTATTCTTTTAAAATTTATTATGCAACTTTTTCATTTTTTTAATAATTCTATTTATCTTGTCAGGAATATGATATTACAGTCCAATTAAATATACAAAGCAGCTGATTGTTTATTTATTCACTAAATAGCACATTATTAACCTTACAACTCTGAAATTATAAGCATTTACATTCAAATTTTTATTGAAAATTGCATTTATCTAAATCAAAAATGCATCTGATTAAAGATGTTTTTTTTTCAAATTTCTTAATTAGCTCTTTACCTAATATACTTTTACCTTTTTACCTTAAAACAGGTAAAACTATCTATACATATTGCCACTCAGTGCAAGCTAGATTATTCAATGGATGCCGTAATGATTGTGCATAAAATTCCTATTTACTGCCTACTCATCCAAAATCCCCAGGCAAGTTTCTGGATTCTGTCCTTTGTCAGTGAGGAGCATTGGATATGAGAGCAATGCACCTAGATCTTAGGATCTAATGCAACCCCCCACCAGCCACCTTTTATCTATACTTAACTACAAAACTATGAGTCGGATATTGAAAACACCATAATATTTTTAATCTAAGCTCAGTAGCTGATACAGACATATGGGTCTGAGTTCAGTTCAGTACCTACATATTTTGATGGCTTTGGTTCTTTAATAATCATATCCACCACTATCCTATCAGGCAGGACTGGCTTTAAGCCAATAAACATCACATGATCACAAATTTCTTATGCTTGCTCTTAACTGTTATTAAAATAGACAAAACCTTCTTTACATATTGCCAATCAGTGCAAGCCAGAGTAATCAATGGATGCCAAAAAACTTGTGCCTAAAATTGCCAACTAGTTCCTACTCATCCAATATCACAGACTAGTTTCTGGCTTGCCATTTTTGTCAGTCTGGGGAATTGGATGAGTAGACACTAAATGGTGATTTTATGCACAAGTCTTCTGGCATCCATTGATTACTATGGCTTGCACTGAGTGGAAATATATAGAGAGAGGTTTGCCTGTTTAATAACAGTTACAAGCAAGCATAAGAAATTGTGAATGTGTGATGTTTATTGGCTTAAAACCAATCTTCCCTATTAGAATGGTGGTTGCTATGGTTATTAAAAAATAAAGACACCAAATGTATAGGTACTGAACTGAGTTCAGTCTTCTTGACTATATAAGCTACTGAGCTTGGATTGAAAATATTATGGGTTTTCAATTTAAGACTCATAGTTTTGTAGTTAAGTCGAGATAAAAGGTGACTGCTGGAGGGTTGAATAAGATCCTAATTCCAAGGTGCACCCAAGGCTTCTAACTGATGAAGGTCATAAGCCAGAAACTAGTTTGGATGCATTGGATGAGTAGGCCGAAGATGGGAAATTTGTACACATGCCTTCTGGAATCCATTCATAACTCTGGCTTGCACTGAGTGGCAACATCTATAGAGAGTTTTTCCTGTTTTAATAACAGTTAACAGCAACCATAAGAAATTGTGATCATGAATTGTTTATTACCTTTTTACATTGTTACCTCAAAACATATGTCATCAATTCATTTCTATATTTTTTTTAAATTAAAAATTGTTTAAGGATTATATATAAATATAAAACCTACAAACTCTCAATTTGATGGATCGTCACAATAATATTCAAATACCGTTTTAATAACAATCTTGTGTATTCAGTAATATTGTAATATTTCTGAATAGGTAAGATTGTTATTAAAATGGTATTTGACTGGGGATATATATATATATATATATATATATATATATATATATATATATATATATATATATATATATATATATATATATATATATATATATGATTGAGTTCACAGCATATTTTATTTTTTGAAAATAACCACTTGGAAATTATTCAGAAATAAATAGTATTTACTAAAAAGCAATCACTCTGACTTTAAATATTTATATAGCCATAAACTGTTTTATTACTTTTTTATTTTTTATTAGGCAAATGTGAGTTTTAATTTAATACTTTTGCCATTTCATTGAATTGATTTATTGTTAATATATATATATATATATATATATAATTTGTCCATTTCATAGAATTGATATATATCAATATATTAAAGTATTATGTCAATTTAAAAAAAAAAAATGAAAATTTGTTTTAGACATCTTGTTTAAACATTTTATCCAAACCTCTTTAATCGATGGAAACATTTTGACAGAAAAAAAAGGTAAGATCAAGAATGTGATGAATTTATTCAAAGAGATGAGCTTTTGTAAATAGCAAACCATAATTTTCTCAGTCTATATAACGTGATCTGGAAAATTCAATTATCTTTCTTTCTCGATTTTCTATAAAAAAATATCTGAAAGATAAAAACAAGACTAAAAAATAGGTTTGCCTCTATAATATTATTTCAAATTATTAAATAACATTTAGGTAAAAAAATTAAAAGGTGTTTTTTAAGGACCTCATTTTTAATCTATAATAAATTACAATGATCAAAGGATAATTGCATGATGACAAGTTTCAAAGCCAATTGTATTAAAACCAAACTGTGATTTTGCTTTGCAAAAAAAATACAACTTATTAAAATGGTAAATTTATTTGATTTAATAATGTTTTACTCAGACGATTGATAGGTTTAATAATTGGTGGAATAACTATTATATATCATATTGATTGGGAATAATAAATAACCAAAGCTATATTAGTGAACAAATTACATGCCTTTCTCCAGTACTTACTCATAAGTTTTAAAATCAATTCTCTTCACTCTAATCTAGAACTATTTATTGTGAGCTTAAGTAATTTACACCAGATGATATATATTTATAATATATCCAATCTCAATCTAATGTCTAGATTTTCACTTTATCCATTAAGACTAGGATTTAAAGCTGGGATTAAGCACCTTTAAATCTAGTATTTTATTTAATCTGAAGTTTGAAATAAGACATAATGTCTTGTACTTATGCTAATTACTTTCCATAATTATGTACATAGCTGTATATTTTAATGATTTGATTTTATGCTAACTGCAAACATTTGTATCCTTTGCTTGACGAGATTAATACTGCCATCTATTTTATAGGACATTAATCTTACTCAAAAAAACTTTTGTAAAAAGCAGTAGTAATTAATAAGAAATATATTTTCCTCATCAACAGCTAGATGCTATTGGTAATACACATAATACATTTTGTCTTACTTTTGTATTTTTATTTTACTGTTATAGTCATTTATGGCCATCATATATGTCTCACGTCATCTGCCATTTTTGTGCTAAGTATAAAAATAGGATTATGTATTTTAAATACATATAAATTAATTTTTATATTATTTTACAGTGATTTATTTTGATATAAATTTTTAGTGCTCAGATGATAATAAGAAAGTAGATTTGGTAAAATAAAGGCTATTCATGCCTATAATAAAACCATAATAAATCTAATTAAAATAGTTTTAAACAAGCCTATCTTTACAATTGGGATAGATCTCCATGTTTAATGAATTAATAATTAATAGTTAATTAATAAACAGCAAAAGGTAGTAATAAATATAAATTTTGTTATATTATTTTTTTTAAATAAAAAGAAGACACTAAAATGTAAATAAAGTTATTTGATTCATAGTTTTCAAGATTTAAAAATAAGATGTGATATTTAAAGCCATGTTGAGTTTAAGAATTTCACAGCTGTTATTATTAATAAAGGTTATGAAAATCTTGACTTCCATAAAAAGTAGTTTAATTGAATAAAGTTTTGGTTACAAGATTTTTTGAAGGACTGATTATCTAGTGCAAATTTTAACTTGATATCTTTTGATTAGTTTTTGAAATTTTAAAATATATCAAATGAACAGTGACTAGTATTATAATACATAGTTGTAAAGCACTAAACTTTGTCCAAAGTTACAGTTATATATGCAGAAAACCAAACAGTATGATATTTTTTGAATTTTTGCATTATACATACATTTAACATTATAAAAATTTTGTCTAGGAATAACAATTACAATAAAATGCTTGGATGGTTCCACATTCACAATAATGACATCTAATAGATGTCTTTATACTTATAAAAATTAAAAGAAGTTCATATTATAAAAACATTAAAAGTGCATGTTGTTGAAAAGTTAATTGCACAGTATTTACAGTAAATGGAATCTTCCATTGTTATCATATTTGCAAAATATTTTAAATTTCATACTTAAGAAAGTTTTATTATCCATGGAAAATTTCACAACTATTAGATATACAAATTATTTATTGGGGCTTAGAAAATTGGCATGTTGTCAAGATATATTGTGAAAGTAAATAAATATATCTTTGGATTCACAAAAAAAAGCTGACTGGGTCACTAATAATTATTGTCATATTAGTGAAAAAAATTGGCATCTTTCTTGAATATAACAAAGAACAACTTGCATGAAGTTTAGAAATTATTTGCTGACTGAAACTGTAAACAAGTATACAAATTTTGCTAACTATGGTTACTTTAGACTTTTTAATGATTTGAAAAAAAAAACATATGGACTTGAAACATATGGATCTTAATCGTATTTAAAGCATGGAAATGCTTTTTCTTTAAAAAAATAACAATGATATTTTTTGTACATGTAAATAATGTCTTTATAAACTTTTTGACTAATGATACAAATCTGACAAGACAGCTTTTAAAGATTTAGTAACATAATTAATTAGAATAATGAAGTTAAAACAACTTCTAATTTTAAATATAAATAAGTTGCAGTATTTAAAGAGATGTTAATAAAAGATTTACAAAATAATGTTGACATATTAGTTTGAAAATTATTGTAATTTTTGTGAATCTTTCGGTCGACAAATTAATCCTTCTGATCATAACATGCTTGTATTATTTCAAATTATAAAACTGAGATAAAATATAAAATGTAATAATTGTTAATCCTTATAATAAAATTAATGGTTTAATTCAATCATAAATGAATGTTTACTTGAGAATCAATACGGATTTTAAAAAATCAAAAAGCACCATAAGCATGTGTTTAGTTGACAGATAAATGCAATCAAAGTTTTACTGATTTGATAATAATATTTGAATTCATTATTTATAACCGATTTGTGACAATGTGATACCTTGATTATCCATTAAAAATAAATTTATAACAATAAGACGAATATTACTTTTGTAAAAATAATAAACACTTGAAATAAAACTAGTCTTAAATAAAGATTTGTATAAGTTGAAATTTTCGTTTTACACTATTTTTATATGTCAAAGCATCGGCTGGAAAGTGAACCCTGGGACAACTGCTTGTAAGGCAGTTGTGCTAACCACTCGACCACCAACTCTTGACTGTACAGTCGTTTTTGGAATATCTCTTAATGTTTTGAGTGCAACCTAAAAAAAGACTTTGATTTACTGATTAAAATAATATGGAATTTTTTACATTAACTTCTAACCAAAGATTTTATCAGCCAGATACTAAAGAAAAGCCTTTTAATTTTAATCGTTTTTAAGAAAATGTAAATCAGTTTAAATATGTTGATAGTTTAAAAATTATATTATTGTACTGAAAAGCTAAGTTTCAGCACAAGAGTCCAATGAGTTCTTGATGTATTTTACATGATAATTATGGGTTGTTTCATGATAGGATTAGCACTAATGCATCTATTTGTTATATATAAAATTTATTGAATGGAAGTAAGATTTGGAATCTCTACTGAAATAATAAAAAAGATTAGACTTTTAAAACTATGATTAAAAAATTATAAGATATATATTATTCCCATTTCTGGATGTGAAAATTGAAAGACTTCTTTGATGATATCTAATGGGACATATGAAGCCAATACATAAATAGAGTTCAAAAATTATATATTTTAATAAAATGAAGACAGGTTTACATGAAATAAAGGATTTTTTGCATTGTAACATTTCTTAAAGATTCTTTAAAGAAAATATATTGATTACTTTTATTAGGAAAATCTAGATAAGACTACATTATCAGTCATGATATATAACAAATTCAAAAAGTAGTTTACTTCAGAAAAAATTAAAAGATTGTATCACAAGATATTAAAAAAATAGATAAATGAAAAATGTGATGTATGCAAGTATATCATTGACTGTGTATCATTACAATTGCAACTTTTTTTCATCATATCTATGCTACTTATTATAGTAAGCCTTAAATTAATTAACTTAACCTAATTGATTGCACTGAGTCAGCTTTTATCAAAACACTGCAAGACTCAGTGATGAATAAAGTCAAGCAGTACAGGTAATATTATGTAATTGAAATGATATAAAAATGTAACGGAGGCACACTATGCAAATACTCTTAGGAACATTTGCACTGACACATACAGTGTTAGCTTTATATCATTGGCTTCTCTTAACAATTTGATGAACAATACTAAAGACAAAATACATGTGGAACATGTTCCTTAAGTTGTCTATTAAATTGCATTTGCTTACCATTTCTTAGCTCTGAGTATTATGGGAAATCTCATGCAAATAGTTCCATGTTATTTGCCCAAAATGCATATTTGTGTAATAGAGCTAAACACAAGTCTGAATATAGATCATGCATGTGCCAAGGGTCACACATTTTCTTTATCCAATTTTAAAACAATTTGCTCAGAAAGTGATGATAATAAAAAAGTACAAGGAAGCTTGGATAATATTGCAATGGATCCACATTCATCCATGAAAAATTGCTCGTGGGTACCATTATACATAAAATGAAATATCTAAAAGTCTTAATTCATTATTGTGCCTAATTTACATTTTGCATCATGTCAATTACATAAGTTTATCTGTACTGCATAAATTTATTTAACTCCATGATTCTGAAAGTATTTAGCAAAATGCTGGATCAGTGCAATGAATTAATTTATATTTATTAATTTACATATTTTCATTTGAACTCAAAGTTAACAAATGCTTAAAAGGTACATAGTTTCATGAGAAGAGGTAATATATTGGAATTTATAATAAGCTTTAGTAATTGATAATGCTGATGATAGTGCTTAATAAATATTTATCCATTCTTGTCCTGTCCAATATCACCAGCTAATTTCACACTTATAGTCATCATTAGTGGTAGCTTCAAATTTTGGACCACCTTCAGGATAAAATGTACTTTACATCTACCAGTCATCTTTTAACTTTTTGTTTTACTATCAAAATTCAGCCTAATATGCAAAAAATATACAATTTCAATGTAATTTAACATGCCCGTATAATCATGTGAACTGAAATCAGTTTATATATATTATGAGTTACCAATGTTTTAACTATTATAGCCACCTGAAATAGGATAAAAACAATAAAATATTACATGACTTTCACACTGGATAGGAATATAAAGTAGAACTATTATCCACATCTATTAGTTACTAAAGTTTATAAATGGCATAAAAGGTGTAAAAATATGTGGCTGAAGCAACATTGAATTATCTGGTCAGGTAATAGCCATGTGACATTTTATTGATTTTAAACAATTTCTGGTCACATGATAAAATGAATATAGTGTTAGAATTGAAGGGAACTTTATTATATAGAAACTGAATTTGTTTTTGTTTTATGTGACTCAACATGTGAACTGGTTTATATTGAAAAAATGTTTTTCAAACAGGGCTTATTAGCTGTTAAAAATTTCAGACATTGGACCAAAATCAAAAGCTCTTCACTGATTAAAGCCTCAAACTTGAAACTAATCTGGATATATTTGATAGAACAGCACTGAATACAGTTAGATTTATTATGCACTACCATTTACATGTATTGATAATTAAAGCTTATAGTAAGTGAAAAAGACATAGTGAAAAAAGTATGATGTGAAAACAATGTTGACTAAATTGATCATGAAGTAGAATCATGTGATATTTTTTTGGTATTATTATTAATTACTTATCTCTATTTTCTGCTATAAATAAACTGAAAAAGTCATTAGCAAGGAACCCTATTGTTGTTGTTGTTGCTGCTGCTGCTGCTGATGATGATGATTATTATTATTATTATTATTATTATTATTATTATTATTATTATTATTATTATTATTATTAACATTAAAAGGAGTGTATAAATTTCCAAAATGTTTTTCAAAAGGATATAGAAACTAATAGATTTAAATGCATCTCGTTAATTGAATATTAAGGTAGATTTGAATTATTATAATAACAGTAGACTAAGAAAGTGTATCGGAATCTAATTTATTTATTGATTCGAATTAACTTTCAGTCAATTCCTAATCAAATAGTCAGCTTAATCATATATTATTGTTTAGGCAATGATATCCGATTTCATTGCTTATTGCAGTTTACTTTGTAATTGTGATACATTTGTTGATATCTGGAGCAGATAATCTCATTGTTTTATTTCGTTTACATATAGCTTGAACAAATTACACTTTGTTAAAAAATATTCCTGTTCACGATAGTTCACTACATAATCGCAACCCCGAATAAATTAGATTTTTTTTTATTGAGATCAGTTTGATTATTCAAACTGGCTTCATCACAGTTTAACACATTACGAAAATGGTACCAAAACGAATGGCTGGATTAGTAAACTAATCAGTGATGAACATGATTCATTTTCCATGGGACAATGCCTAGTGTGATAATTGAATTATTAAATATAATTATTAGAATTGGAAAATTCGATTTTGATAAAATAGTAATTAAAAGCTAGTGAAATTTACACCCCATTACAAAAAAGCTTTTGGGCAATACATTTAAATTTACACCATTACAATATATATTGTAACGTTATAATATATATATATTATATGTGATGGTGTAGATTTAAATTTATTAATATAAACTGAGCACTGATTATATATATATATATATATAATCAGTGCTCAGTTTATATTAAGATAACAAATATTCACACTTTAACAAAAATATTCCAATCTACCACACTCTCCAACTCTTCAGATATCTATAGACTCCATGATCATAAATTATACATGTGTTTAAAATTTTACAAATTCAGCCTACATCTTTCCCATCTCTCTACTACATATTTAAATGAACAAGGTGTTATATGTGAGAGGTCAGGGTGACTAAAGCCATTATGGACATGGCAATAATATTAACATTAACAAAAGATTTTGGGTGTTCCATCATCAGATTATCAATGATATGAATGGCTGAAGTATTGGAAGTTGGAGTAGATTGAAGTCTGTCCATTAGTCTGCCCATTAGTCAACAGTAATTGAAAATCAACATGGGCTTGTCAATAATATTGGCATTAACAAGAAATTTGTGTATTACATCATCAGATTTTCAATTGTATTGCTAGGTAAAGAAGTGGAGGGTGGAATAGATTGAAGCTTGCCAATTAAAGTGTGAACTACAAAAACTACACAATATATATACTATTAAACATTACCCACAATTCCATTCAATTCCCATACACCCTTGATATTAAAAGAAATCTTAAATAAATTAATTGCTTCAGAATAATAAATGTTCAATAATAAAGATTCTTTAATTCTTCTTTTGATTTCATTTCTCTCAAAGAAGACAACCTTAGCCTCATCAAAATCTATAGTGTGGCCTGTATATATTTCATGGACATACAAAGCAGACCTAAGATATCTATTTTTAACTCTACTTTTATGAACCTTTTTCTTTCCTTTAAACTCAAACTACTCTGACCTATGTAAACCTTCTTACTAAATAAACGAGGGATAAAATATACTACACTAGGAATAGTCTTTTTATCAAAAATTTCTTTTGTATTATTTAATATATTATTCAATGTAACACTCCTTTTCCAAGCAATTTTTTTTTTATTTTCAAACAATATACTATTTCTACATACAAATTTATAAGAAGACAATTTAAATGGCAAAACAATAAAATCATATTTTTCTTTAACCTTTACATCCTTAGAAATATTACTATTAAATAAAATACTTTTAACCAATTTATCAGACTAACCAACCCTCAGGTAATCTTTATAAAATTGACATTTCTGAAACAAAGTTACCCCACTAGAACTATTTAATTTAATATTCCTATGACAATAATTCCTTAAAGCAGCTACTTTATGAGATACAGACTGATAGCTATCAAGTTTAATTATAGATCTTAATTCTTTACTTTTAACAAAATGACTGCACAGTAAACAATTAGTCTCTACATTTCTAATCACCAATAGAATTTTAACTAACCAAAATCTAACCCCCTCCTAACACAAATTTTATAGAAGGATCAAAACAATTAAACTCATTTTCAAATTCCTTCAATTTATCATTCTCAACTACAAATAAACAATCATCAACATATCTGACAAATATTTCTTTTCCATATAATTAATATACACTGAACATACTAAAGAAGAAATAATATAACCTATTATCTACCCTTTTTTATCTTATAAAAATTACCTTTATAAGGAAGGGTGGATAATACATTATATTATTTCTCTTTTAAACATTTCTCTTTTAGTATGTTCAGTTTATATTAATTATATGGAAAAGGAAATTATTATTAAAAAGAATTGTTTATATGTAAAGTTATTTGTCAGATATGTTGATGATTGTTTATATGTAGTTGAGAATGATAAATTGAAGGAATTTGTAAATGAGTTTAATTGTTTTGATCCTTCTATAAAATTTGTGTTAGAAGGAGGGGGGTTAGATTTTGGTTAGTTAAAATTTTTAGATCTTTTGGTGATTAGAAATGTAGAGTCTAATTGTTTACTGTGCAGGCATTTTGTTAAAAGTAAAGAATTAAGATCTATAATTAAACCTGATAACTATCACTCTGTATCTCATAAAATAGCTGCTTTAAGGTATTATTGTCATAGGAATATTAAATTAAATACTTCTAGTGGGGTAACTTTGTTTCAGAAATATCAATTTTATAAATATTACTTGAGGATTGGTTACTCTGATAATTTGTTAAAAGCATTTTATTTAATTGTAATATTTGTAAGGATGTAAAGGTGAAAGAAAAATATGATTTTATTTATTTGACATTTAAATTGTCTTCTTATAAAATTGTATGTAGAAATAGTAAATTGTTTGGAAATAAGAAAATTGCTTGTAAAAAGGGTGTTACATTGAATAATTTCTTAAATAGTACAAAATAATTTTTTTGATAGAAAGACTATTCATGGTGTAGTATATTTTATCCTTTGTTTATTTTGTAAGAAGGTTTACATAGGTCAGATTACTTTGAGTTTAAAGGAAAGAATAAAGTTTCATAACAGTAGAGTTAAAAATAGATATCTTAGTTCTGCTTGTATGTCCATGAAAAAGAAACAGGCCACACTATTGATTTTGATGAAGCTAAGGTTGTCTTCTATGAGAGAAATGAAATCAAAAGAAGAATTAAAGAATCTTTATTATTGAAAATTTATTATTCTGAAGCAATTAATTTATTTAAGAGTTCTTTAAAAAAAGGATGTATGGGAATTGAATGGATTTGTGGGTAATGTTTAATATTATATATATTGTGTAGTTTCTGTAGTTCTTTACACCTGAGAAGTTTGCTTGTGGCAGTGAAACCTTTGGTAGTGTTTTAATATTATTTTCATGCTGGTCTGGTTAAATTTTGGATTTGGGGTAGTTTTTATTATATATTGACTAGTTTAACTTTATGCTCGTAATGTTTATATATATATATATATATATATATATATATATATAAAGAAAAAAGTGTGTTTTTTAAAAATAAACTTGATTTTTCAAGTAAATATATTTAATAAAATTATGTTGGACTTTAATCATACATCTAGAAGAAAATTTTTAAAAAAAAATCCTATTAATTCTTAACTCAGAATGTTCTTTCTAGTTACAACCAGATTATTTTAAAACCTTTCTGAAGAAGTTAATTATTTGTGTAAATTGAAATTTTACTTCATAAAGTTGATTTTAATTCCATATTCTACCAGATATTTTTTTTTATTATTATTATTACAAAAATTTATTTTAAAAAGTTGGTTCAGAATAATTGAATTGAATTTTGAAACCATTTACTTTTTTCTCTCTCTTAAACAAATGCATACCAACGCTCAAACGCCCACACATATGTATAATATTAGTATATGGTAAAAATATTACAAGAAAAACACTATCAGAATTATATATATATATATTTTTAGCTCTTGATTTTGATTATTAAAGAAATACATATTATTAAGTGGAGACTATTAACAAAAAGCATACTTATATATGTACAAATGTAATTTACCTTTAATTTAAAACAAATGACAAGCATGTTTCATACAATACTTATCATTAAAATTATGTTCATAAATATATTAGACTGAGCAAGGATTTTTATTTTTAATTCTATGTTTAGAAATTAAATTTTTTTCATAAAGTCATAATTTTATTTTCATCTATATATATATATATATATATAAATATATTGTAACAGTCAGAATCATCTATCTCGCTAACACACTGCAGAATTCAAACCCAGACACGAAATTGAACATTCTAGGAGGGGTTGCCTTTGAGATATACTAAGTTCGAATCTCAAGTCCAAATTTCACAGCGCACTAGTATAACCTTTGACCAGTGCCTGGTGGTCAGGGAGAAACAAAAGACTCTATACTAAAAGAAGTTTGAGTGGCTAATTAACGTCTATGGATTTACAAAAGAAATGCAGAAAATATATATATAGACCGAGACAGTGATAAGAATCAATAAAATAAGAGATCAAATTTAGTTTTAAATAATTTCACAAAAATTATTTAAATAAAATATATATATATATAATGCCACTGTCTGCTTATATGAGACAGGGATGCGTATTAAATAATTGTGGGCATTATATTTCAATAAATGACAAAAGGGTTTAAAACAAAGTGATATATTCTATTCCTCAGGCTAATAGCATTACGATAATGTGCTTGATGAGATAGGAACGTGTGTGAGGTGCTTTGAGCAATTATACAAGTTTAAGAAAATATTTGAAAATTAAGTGTTCTAAAATATTTATTGATTTTGAGAATAAAACGGACTAAAGCTTACTAAGCAACAAAGTGGGAATGTGATCAAAGCATTTATTTGATAATAATAATAATAGAGTTGCATTGGGAAGTCAGTATTGCTGATAATGAATTTATTAAAGTTGGAGGGTGTGACATGTTTAAGTCACGGATGCTTTGTAAAATAAATATAAAATAAAACAATATTGAAGATCCAGAATAATTACGAAGGGCATCTCGCCGCTAACCCGTAAGAAAGTGTTTTATGAACAGCCAAAACTTAGTGACTGTGTGACAATTGCGTTTAATTCCCAAGGGTATCATTTGGGACACCCTCTGCATGGAAACTTGCAATAAGCGAAAAGAATGGACTTTGCCATGTAAAGAATCTTTGGAAAAATAAAACAAAGTGGTCTCAACAACCAATTCATTTACCAGCAATACGAGACTAGTGTATATAAAACATACTGAATGGGTTTTACTTGGATTAAGAGAAATGCCCAATCAAATTCCCAGAAATTCATTTAAAAGAATCCGCACATTCTCGACGTCAATGATGAACTTTTTATTTAAAGTAGAACACGGTAATTAAAATAGGAAAATGCATCCTTGTGGGTTTGAAAAGCAAGTATAGATTTATATACGCAATCATGCATTAGGGGACACATTTAATCATTGACCTGGCACATACTCTCATATTAGATTAAAATCAATAACATGTAGATTTTAAACTATGTGATTATATTATATATTAAAAAAAAGAATCACCCTCGAACGAGTGATTTCCAAGATAATAAAATTGGAAAATTATAAATTTAAAATATGCCTTAATAGCGGCATCTTACTTTCAATAAAGGGAATAATTCACTCGGTCAAAGACGATTCTGACACATTATCATAATAAAATAAAAGAAAGCTTTATAAATAGAAAATATTAACCCAAGGATAGAGCAAAATGGTTGATTATATTTGAACACTTTAAAGAAGTACATAATAAAGTTATGTGAAATTTCAGAAAACAATTTAGAATAGCTATAGCATGTTAGTAGGAATCACAAGAGCTCTTGGGTTAATTTAGGATTACCTCTGGAGAAGCATTTAGGTAGATTGATGGTCAGCAGGTTTTTATATAATTTAACAGCAAAATATGGAAATGTTCATATTATTGGCAGCAGCAGCAGTTCCGGGGTTCCCTATGTGATAGCTTCCGATGGTCTGGAGCAGCGGCTGGCTATTCTGAGGGAACATAACCATCTTAATGCCTCTACTCTGTCATGTCAAGGTTAGCAAATTATTAGAATAGAACTCAGAATGATTTCTCTTAGAAACATTAGAATACAAACTCCAGGACAAAAGAAAACCCGTCTTTTTATAGTAAACTTTATCAATAGAACTTCCCTGGAGCATTAGAAAAATATATCAGACTTATCAGCTGTAATTAAATCATCCGAATGTCTAAAGGAATTCAACATTAATTAATTTCTTTCGTTACTTTCCCTGTCGACATTCAGATTACAAACTAGATTTAATTAAAAATTACTTTTACTAATTAAAGAAAACCTTAAGTGGACATCTGCTGTTTTTAGATAAACTTATATAATATTAACTAATTAAACTATTGTCCCTCATTTATTTTAAAGAAATATTTGGGATAACTTTTATTAAATTAAATGAAAGTTATTTTACTTTTAAATTGCAATAATTGAATCTATTTACTAAACGAATATTTACTAAATGAGTTTTATTTAAAATCAAAATTCATTATGACGGTAATATATTTGTAAATAGATTCAAACAAAATAACTTTAACAATTTATAATTTTGATATGTTTTAAAATGCATATCCTAGTGTGTGCGCAATTACGACTTATATAACCTACTTTTTAATAAATCAAAATTATGTGCACATATACATAATCTATAATCTTTTATTTATTTGGGAATGACTTATATATATAATATAAGCATTGTACTCGTGGTTTAAAATCAGGCGGGATTTTTGGTATATAAGTGTATTGCAGACACACTACGATAGATTGGGGTTCAAACTAAGGTATGAGGTAGGAAATAGGTGAGAAAAAGTGAAACGAAGATCTGCAAAGGAGACCTTACTGTTTCAATATATATATATATATTTAAACAGCTACGTGGAATTTTATAAAATATTTTTGATTACTTTTATCAACAATAAGCTGTTTAAAATTATGTAATAATGAATTTAAATAATATCTTTTTTAAAAATATTTTTATATCCTCCTCCCAAATAATGATTATATTTAAATGCTTTTATTGAAATCAGAATCTATTTGTTTGTTTCAATAAACATGTAAAATTTATGTTTGTTAATTCAAGGGTTATTTGGATAAAATATTAAAATTGATGTTTACTATATTTACGTTCAATAGAATTTGTTGAAATTTTAAACATTTGTTATAAATCACTGGTGATACAATATGACAATAAGATATTTTAACTAGGTTTTCTAATTATTTAAATCAAGTGAAGTTTGTTTGCAGATAAAATTTCAAATAATTGATATTGAAGGAGTATTATTTATTTTATCATCCTGCTTCACCTACTATGTTCCATAGTAGTATATTTTCTATAGTTTAAACCCATCTAGTCCATGTATATTAGTTAATTTAACACTAAAATATTTATAATAGTGTGTGTGTATATATATATATATATATATATATACATATTATTTTATAAATTCTGTTATTAATTATTGTATTGTTTTGAATAATTATATATATATATATATATGCATGTATTTGTGTTGACACATACATCTAATAGTTATTTTAATGTTTGTATGTGAATAACGTATACACATTTATAATTTTAAAATTTATAAAACTAATTTAGGTTGTGAACCTCATTGTATGTGTGGGAGCACAACTATGTATATATGCAAAGGGAACTGACATGTCATAGATTTAGTAAACATTACATATTTTCTAAATTATTTCTAAATTATTTTTAAGTTATTTAATTTACAGAATCATTGGTATTCACATATAATTCTTAAATTTAGGGGTGTCTGTCTTATGTGTATGCTAGAATGTTGTCAGCTTAAATATCTTTTTTTTTCAAAAAAAAATTAAAGGTTATATATTTCTCAGAATTACTTTTCATTAAATGGTAATTTAAAAACCAGTTTAAAGCTGTTTTAAAAATAATATTAAAAACAAAGACAAATCATTAACTTGATCCTGCTATTCAATAGCCAAACCAGATCTTTTGTTATTATTTAAGTGTATGCTGGCAATTAAAAATTGAAAATTAAAAGTCATAAACAACTTTTAATGGCTGTGAGAGGGTAAGATTTTGTATAAAAAACAGTTTTATATCAAAATTAACTAACTTCTTAATTGTAATCAAATACAGCCAAATTTGATGATGAAGACCTGAGACTAGAAGGTTTTTTATGCCCTGTTCTTTATGGAAAGAATGGTCTAAAAGGTGGAGCAAGTTTGAATCAGCAGCCCACAAAATCCACCAAGAATGAAGCATCCCATCTGTCATTATTAGTGTCTATGCTATGCCAGCCATCTCAGAAAGAAGATGATCAGTAACTAATCTTCTGTGGAGCTTTTAAACTAAACATTTCTATAATTTTCTAAAACTAGCTATACTATAAATGTGCACAAACTATGAATCTAAAGTTATTATTAATAATTAAAACTCTGTAATGAATTTATATTTATTGATTTAAATAGCCTAAGTTAACCTTATTTAAAAAATAATAACTGTAAAATCTTGCCTAATTAAAAGTTAATTAATAATATTTTTGTAATTATGATTACTATTTTAGTTATTATTCTTGATCTATCCAATCTGCAGATATGCCTTCATTACTTTGCTTTTTAGATATTTCATTAATTATGCCATGCCATCCATCAGAACAGAGATTATTAAATATTATAACAGTAGAGAGGTAATTAGACTCTCTCATGTAATCTTAAATTGATTTTTAGCACATATATAAATCTCTGGTCTGAAACCTACTGTTATATATGTTGAGCTACTAGGTTTTAGCTTAGTATAATTCAGATTTGCATGTTAATGATTGTATTTGGTTAAATAATAGCAAGAATGATATTTTGAAGCATATTATAAGTAACTAGATAAGCCCTAATATGCTTATGCCTTCTTAGTTCATTATCATAAACTATATAGATTTAACAGTAAACAATATCATTTAATTACCCTCTTTTAGCATGTTTAATTATGCTAATTTATGAATGGGCATACAGTACTTGCAGCATATTGAAACTAAAGATTTAGTGCTTGATTAATTTTAAGGTTTGTATTTTAGAAATCAATGCCAATGTGTCTTTATGAAGTGCATATGTGTATTACACCTTGCTATATGTATTTCTTATTAAAATGAGATTTTGTGTAAGCACCACCACATTACTCTTACTTCAGACAACTTTCTTTTATAAATGGGGTTATGTTTTAAGGGCTGCCCCACTATCTTATTTTAAAAATGGAACACAAGGGTCCAGATTGTTGTATAAGCTACTCCAATCACCCAAAATAAACAGTCATGTATTTTGTGATAGCAAGTCATCTGGTCCACAGAAACTTAGAACTTAGTACTGAATCCTCTGAGTAATTGCATATTTGAGTCACAACCCTTATTTAGTTTATGTAGTGTCATAGTCTCAAAAGCTCTGCTGCAAAATTCCAGTTTATATTCCATCTATATTTTTCAGATTAGTATTGATCTGGACTCAAGATCTAATATATCTACATGATCTACATAGGGGGCACACTTACGCTCATTATGTAATATTAATACATGTTATAATTAATAGTGTCATTCTTGTATGATTAACCTTGGAAAACCTTGGTATGGCTTAGCATCAGTCAGGCAAATTAACCATAGATAACCAAATTAAGAGAGTGGCAATAATTAATTGATAAAATTTGTGTAAAGTGTAGAGAGGAGATTTTGTACCCATCCACTCATAATTAAACACCTGCTATGTAACCTAATACCCTATTGCCATATTGTTAGCATTGATTTCTTTATAATATATATATATATATATATATATATATATATATATATATATATATATATATATATATATATATATATATATATATATATATATATATATATATATATATATATATATTGTGTCCTTTTCTATAGGACAGAATTAGATCATTACAGCAAATTACTAAAAATTTTATATTTAGAATATGTTCTCTTTGTGTAATAGTTATATTGTATTGATAATATTTTAAAAGTACAATTTAAAGCTAAATAAAAATATGTAATGCCTAAAATTATAATGAATAACCTTAAAACAGTTAAATAAAACTAAAAATACTAATTACATATGGTTGGAAAAGCTGGCCAAAATAAATAACGCATCAATAAATGTTTAAAATATGTTTAAAAGTTTAATTTGATAGTTTACACTTATAATTAAATAAATGCTATATTTAAAATTATAAATGATATTTAATAATTATGATTAATATTATTAAAATTTGATTACAAAACCTATAGTATAAAAGATAAATACTAAAAATGATTGGCTGATTATAACATTATCATTGTGGGGCTTTCTGCCTTTTCTATATGCCAATATATATCCCCATTGGAATCTTGTAAAACATGGAATCTAAAGTAAACTGACAGTTACCAATAGATAAAAAAAATAGCTATCAGTTTGTTTGTTTTTTAATGATATGAATATATCATATTATGCCTATGTGATGTCTTCTTAAATTAAAATAATAGTTTACTCAATAGAATACTAGTCAAACATCATGGAAACAACTGGAAACAAATCTACTGATTTAATAATATGTAGACATTGCAACCTTTCTTCAACCGTTTTAGGATGAATAAATATTTGAAGTGCTGGAAATAATTGACTGTTTTTAAAAAGGATGAGGACATTAATGGTAACTTTAAATTTATCTTATTTTTTTATTGTCTATTTTATTCTAAAAAAAACATTTAATTGTAGTTTTATAAAGCACATGCAAGTGAAACATTTAAAAACTCATTTGAATTTTTTATTTTTTTTTTTAAATGTTAAAAATCTTAAGAATGATAATAGTCAATTATATATATATTGTGCCCTTTTCTATATATCAATGATGGTTATAAGTGGTCAATTGCTAAACAATTTTAAAATTAATATTATATAGTGTTTAATATTATAAATTATAAATAAGCAATAAAGGGTTAATGTAATATGTTTAATAATAAGTATTGTGATGGTGGGGATTGCATCTAGTTCTATATTTTTCTAAATTATTTTTCAAAATTTTATATAATCATTTTAAATGATATAAGTAGCAAATTTATTAATACAGATAAAACCAGAATAAACACTGGAAATGTATACGTGACTGTCTGGAATATTTTATGTATAAGCACCAGTTTAAATTAATAATGATAATTAAAATATTTAAAACAGTATATTATAGAGCTGGATGGAATCGTCACACATTATAATAAAAAATAAGATTATACATTTTTATTAATTATTGTTTCAAAATTATTTAGAAGTAATTAAATTGTAATAGATAATAATTAATTTAAAAATAATAATAGGTTAATATTTAAGTCTATTACGTCATCATTTAAAACTTTAGAAAATGTTTAAAAACCAAAGTAGGGACTGACCAATAAAAAGATAGATCTAGGCAGACAACAAAAATCGCGCCAGTTAATTGTATAAACTAGGAGAACAAAAATGTGTTGACTCCAGAGCAGAGGTAAAATTTTAAGCTCTTTAAAATTTCTTTCTTTCTTCAATTATTAGTCAATTTTATTTGAATTTTTAATAAATATCTTTGAAAGAAAATAACTAACATTTTTAAAATCTTTCGAAGCAAATCTAAAAATAAAATTTTTAAAAAGTTCTCATAATAATGTTTCACTAACTCCACAGTTACCTGCCAGTGGATTCTATCAAAATATAATCTGAATTTTCAATAAAAAATGGATGCATTCTTAAAACTAAGTTATAAATTTTGTAATATTTCAAAAATGTTAACATTGTTCATTGATATAGTTTGTATAGCATATTACTATGAAAACTGCTTTAGTGTGTGTAAAATTGATGAAAAGACATTGTGCATAAAGTTAATGAATATAATGAAAAATAAAAAAACATATTATCCGTGTAAAAATAAATGGACAAAAAGAATTTTATGAATTACTTTCTTTAAGATGACCTGAGCAATTACCCTAGAAATAGTTAAAGATCCAAAATGTCGTATATAAAATAATAATGAATAAAAGTAAAATTACCAAGGGAATTACTTGCCTGAAGAAGAAGAAAAAGAAAATAGTTTACAGAGAAATAAATATAAAATATTGGATCCATGGAAAAACGCAATTTGGTACCGTAATGATATAAATATTTGTAGTTCTGATAGAAATAAAGATGCATCAATGTGCCGAGGTAATATTCGCCCAACATTCAAAACTTCGTGGGATAACTAAATAAATATTTTTAATAATTTTGAATTAAACCTTGAAACTAAAGATCGTCTAAACAGTTAACTAAATGAACTAATTTATTTTAAAACTTTAATAATCAGAAAAAAGAACATTCGGACAAAGAAGAAATAATAAATATTAGGAGACTAACCAAGATTTACCACCAGAAAAATATGTGATTATGGTTTAAATTATTTTCTTTATTAATCTAAGTTAAACATTGAGGTTAGATAGCAATAGGAAAACAAATACATTAATTTGCAATATAACATTATATAAAATAATATGTCTTTTTATTTGGAATGTTCAAATAAAATTGTATGTATGTGAAAATTTATATGTGCGATGCTCGAAGGAGGAAGAAGCCTACTACAAATCCAGATAAGTAGATAAAGATTGTGTTTGGTAATATTTATAATTATTGATGATATAATGTATGTTTTTATTTATTTAGATCAGCTGAAAATTGAATGAATGTAGTACAAAAGTTTTTATTATTATTGTTATAGCTGAAATACACAGGCTTATATATACCTGTGTCTATATATGTAATAGACAAGGTATGAGCACAGACTTTCACATGACCCACCACTCTCCACACCATCTCATAACACTGATACACTTGAACACACATATGTTGAAAAGATAAATAATCACCAATATACGTATTTCATGCTAAACCAGCAATCATCAGTTGGTCCAGATTACCATCTATTATTGTTATTGTAAAACGCATTTAAAACAACACATTGAAACATTTTGAGATGTGATTAGATTTTTTAAAAATATGCATACGATAATCACTTTATGTGTTAAGAGTAATAATTTAATATAACCGATGATTATATTACATTTTCTATTGGTTTTTCCTATTGGGATGTTTGAATATTGTTTTAACAAAAATGTAGGTAATGAACATACAGTGTTATAAAGTGAGATAAATTATTCTTAAGGAATAGAGAAATGATTTTCATATTCGCGAATCTTGTTTGTTTTTTTTTTTAAAAGTTGTTTGTATTTATGGATGTTTGATATAGTGAAAATCTAGAGAGATAATTTGGGTAGTGACTTGGGAGTACAGGGGTGATTTGGAAACCAAGATGATGTATTAAAAACTAGGATGATACAGGGAATGGAAATAAGTAGTTTTGTGTGAGAATCAGCATAGTTAACATAGCCCTATGGCTGATCCACATTTCGTTTATAGGTGATAATCAGCATAGTTAATGTAGCCCTACGACTGATACACATGTTGTCTTGGAGAGTACTATCATATATTTCGCGTGAGTTGTACTTGATGGTTGGTAAAGCTGAATAAATAGCTGCCACATCATTTTCTTATCTTAAGGGTTAATAGACAATAGATGTCAAACCTGTTCACACTGTTCCATGCATTCTTTAAGTATATTGAAGACAAGTTATCCATCTTTCTTCCCAATATCCTATACATCTTTTCGCTATCTTAATCTGTATTTCGTGCTACTACATCGTATGATAAGTTTATTGAAGGGAACAATAGATATTTTGGAAAGTATGTTATGATTTTACTTGGAGTAAGAATAGTTAAGAGTAATTAAGAATAGATTATAACCATTGAAAGAAAGATACAGATATCCTACATAATGGAAGGAGTTATAGAAATATTTTCTTCTAATTTTTAAGAAATAAACTATAATTTTTATAAAATTATATCAAATGAGAATATACAAAATATTAAACATAGTTTCACGCTCTTTTTATTATTAATTATAATTTAAAAAAATATGTATTGCATATTTGAAAAATACTATAACACTCGATAATTATAATATATGTGAAAATTATAATAGGGTGATAGTTAAACACATTATAATATTATACAGGAGTATGGCTTATGCAAGAACGCATTATATTTTATATGAGCATGGGAGAGCAAACATTAAAGTTAATCATAGTATTTAATAATATGCTGTATAACTTGTTTAAAGTTACAAGAAATGTAATTTTTTTTTTAAAACCATTTATAAAGTGTGATGTTATAAAATATTTATCCATAAAATAATTATAAATACAGTGAATTTAATATATTTAAAAGGTAAAGAATGTTGTTACCCATAACGAGTTAAAGATAAAAGCTGTGATAAACCTAAAGTAAATAAATAAATAACTTCTTAATGTACAATGAGTTAACTAAAGATAACGAAAGATAAATTTGTAGAATTTAGCATTTGTCATGTGAGCAAAGGACGGATATCCGTTGTAAATAAATGTAAGTAGATTTGTTTGTTTATCTTAATTTTGATTGTTGTTAATAAAATTCTAAAATTTGTTATTAAAACTTGTGTCTGAGTTTTTGTTTTCTCTACATCATTGCATGGATTCATAGGGTGTTTTTTTTACAATCATTAAATTAAGTATATAATTGTTTGCACAAATTATAAATAAAGAAGTATATTTAATCTTAAATGTTTGTTGGTATTTTGTAATTGAATAATTATGAAATTGCATTACATTATTGGTCATAAATCCATTATTATAGTAATTTACTAAATTATATGCTATTAGTTGCCACTTACTTCATTTATCAGATTATCTAAACACTGCCACTTAC
>JAQFVV010008664.1:0-25482 GCA_028023455.1 Epiperipatus broadwayi | reverse complement strand
AAAAAACATCGAACGTGTATATAAAATATAATCATATATTTGTGTGTGTAGAGATTTTTTTTATTTTTACTTTTAACTTAATAATTTTTACGATAATATGCTTTGGGATCTACAAAAGTAAAGATGCAATATTTAGTCAAGCATTAGAGGTCGAGAGGTTGACAGCTGTTTTACAAGCAGTTGTCCTGGGTTAGCGGATTCGCTTCCTGGCTAATGCTATGACACTTGAGAAAAAAAAGATGCAATATTTAAAAAGCGAAACGCTTACTTGAATTAGAAAACAAAAACTACTATGCAAACAAATCTGAAGAGCTAAGATAATATAAATCTCAGTTTCAAAAATAAATGATGATAATGATTAATTACTATTACCATCATTTTAGTCAAATTATTGAGCATTTTTGAGGAAATCTAATTACAGCAGTCGGGATTTGAATTCTTGAGTAGATTGACTTTTACTGACTCTGAAATGTAATTGAGTCTGAGTTTTAAATAAGTTTACACAACAAAAACAAAAGTTCCAATTACAAAGGATCCCGATTTTCGATTACTGTATTTAAATTTATTCGTTTTAACTCGTTAAACTGAAAGAATAGCAAGATTATTTGAAGACGTGGGTTTATTGATGAATTGAAAAGACTTGTAACTCTGCTGGTACCCCCATTTCAAACTAACTTTTCAGGCCAATTCTATATTAATTTTGTAGAGTGGATCTAACTATGAATATTCACCATAAGAATCTAGAGATTAGAATAAGTAACATACTAACAAGCGACAGTAACGCAGAAATAAATTTACAAAGACAACTATGTAATCCAATTTACTATTCACATATAACTCTAATAGTGGTATTCTACTATATCAGCCAAACCAATTTTATCTTCAAACTTAGGATTAATAAGAATAACTGGATGCTATCAGTTAATCAATATTGGATAGTTGGTTGATTGGCTGTAGATTGCTATCTGGAAAAAAAAAATCGGAGCTTTCTTAAGAATTTTGCGCAACCTAAAAAAATTCTAGCTAACCAGAATTTAAACGTCAGATAATAAAAATAGAAGACTAATATGTAAATTACTATACTATTAGGATTATAATGCAGAATGTCCCAAAATTCTTAAGTAAATTTAAATGTTGTTGCTCATAGAAACATGAATACCACAAGCTTTTATATATAAAAAGTATTTTAATGTTTAATTATTTAATTTTTGGCAAACTAATTTATTTTAATAAAGTTAGACGACTAAATTTATAATTTTATTTTTAATTTTCTCTCTAATTATACTTGTCAAATACGCGAGAAAAGAGTCAACTGCGCTGCCCATTAGCTCAAATCTAATCCATAACTGTATCATCATCATAATCATAATAATAATAAAAGTTTTTTATTATATTTATAACGTTTAAGTCTGCTTTAAGACTTTTAAGACATTTTAAGTAGTGAATATATGATAATTTAAGGTTGATAAAGTCAACCCAAATAGTGATTCATAATTGATTGGTAAAAGAGTATCTAAGCTTCTATAGCTAAAGGATAAAACAAGGATGGTTAAATACCAAATCTTTATCCATCTGGCAAATAACAAGTCCATTTAATAGATTTTTCACTCTTTTACTTTTGGAGAGCTTTGGAGAGATCTCCGCTGTGAACAGTTTTAAAATCTGTATTTTGTCTATGGACAAGATTTGACAAAATAATAATTTTTGTCTCCTCTCTGTACATTTTTTACCCCACTTTATTTCTACTTTTTTGTTGCAATTTTCAGTTACTTAAATATAGTCAATATGAATTTACTCATGCTAGTGGCTAATTTTCTGTTCTAACTTTGATGGGATTATATGCCTGTAAACCATTCTGATTCTAAGTCAAAATCTGATTTGTATAACCATTTGAAACATTCTTTCACTCCCCCCCCCTTCTCTCTTTTTCCCTCTCCTGAAATACATATGGCTACGTTCTTCATGAGTGTCTATTAAAAATGACAATTTTTTTTTCTCATGTTCATAGCATTAGCCAGGAAGCGAACCCGCTAACCCAGGGCAACTGCTTATAAAGCAGCTGTCGCTGACCTCTTGACTACCAATGACAAGTTGTAAACAAATTATTATTTTTTAAACAAAATTGAAAACAAAAAAATAATGATTTTATTTTGCTTTATTTAAATTTCATTAATTAGCTTGTTTACATCTGTGACGTTGAAATATTGTAATAAATATTTTTATTAAATATTAGATGGGGGGGGGTCAGAAATAAAGAAATACTGATGTCACTATAATGGTCAAATATCCAATACAATTTATTTGTCCATGATGTTGTCACAAATACCTAAATAAATAATTAATCAAAATAAGATTGAATTAAACAACTATTAATAACTATAGTATAATATATATCAAACCAGCTTTCATCTCCACTGAGACTTTCTCAAGATAAACAACTATTAATAACTATATTATAATATTTATCGAACTGGCTTCATCTACATTGAGACCTTCTCAAGATGGTATAATATCTTGAAAAAGTCTCAATAGAGATGACAGCTAGTTATTAATAGTTGTTATTTCACTCTTACTTTGATTATTAAATATTGATGTGAATAAATTATTTTTTAATGCCGATATCGATTGCCAAAAAGTTTTGAGATTCACAAGTTTATTTCCACAGATTAAATATACAGAATTTGTATAAAGACAGTCTTTATACACAATAGATTAAAATTTTAATGGGGATCTTTTATAAGGTGTTTTTCAATTGAAAAAATAAAATAAGAAGTTATGGAAAAGGAGATACAATAAGCATTACCTTGCATAATTTAGTGCAGTGATAAAGTGACTGACTGATTTTTGAGTTCCTCAAGATCCATTTCTGTCACTTCTAGTGCTTAAATTTACTTTAAACTCATGAGAATAAGACCAATTAATTATTTTTTGTAATGTTGTGTGGGGTGGTGCAGTGATAGATTCAGAGTCTTACAGTCCATGGATTATGTCTAGTTCTGTTATTTCTGATGTTGAACTTTCTGATGAACTCACAAGCAATGAAATTATTTGTTTATTGTTATTAAAAGCATTAAACACAGAGTCTAACCTCTCTATACAGTAGTACCACTCAGTGCAGGCCAGAGTAATCAATGGATGTAAGAAGATTTGTGCATAAAATTCCCTATCTAATGCCTATTCATCCAATATCCCTAGATTTGTTTCTAGCTTGTGGATTTTATCAGCGAGAAGCTTAGGATCTGAGAGCACTGTATCTGACTAATGAAAGCCACAAGCCAGAAACTAGTCTGGAGATATTGGATGAGTAGGCACTAGATGGAGATTTTATGCACAAACGTTCTAGCATTCATTGATTACTCTGGCTTGCACTGAGTGGTGCTACTGTATGGAGATTTTAGCCTCTGTGTAAACAGCTCGTGTAAGCATAAAAAATGGTGATCAGATGTAAAAGCATTAAATCAGAAAAAAAATGGAAAAGAATACAGAAAAAGAAGATAAAAATTTAACTCTCTCAAATCAAGACATTTTTGTGGAAGTTTTTGAAACTATTCAACCTTTCATCTCGGTCTAAAATCTTTATTTTACTTTAAAACTCAACAAATTGGAATTGGATAGATTCAATTTATTATCCAAATAACAACACATTAAATGGGATTTTAAAAAACTATACATTAAATGGAATTTATATTATATACATTTACACAATATGTAACTTTTAAATTTTCTTTGGTTTTTATGGGAATATCAAGATGGCAGCCTTTATTTATGATAAATATTCAGTTTCAAGGGTTTCAAAATGACAGCCCATATTTTATTAACAATTGTCCAACATTTACAAAATTAGTGTTAAAATTTAAAAAAAGGAATAAATTTCTATAAATTTCATCAACAATCTTTATTACAATTTTGTTTTTTTACTTTCCCCAAAAATGTTTACAAAATGAGTGGAGGGGCCACAATCTCCTGAAGCTATGATTGTTTTATTAAATTAAAAAATAAAGTAATAAATTCTGATAAACTTAATTGAAAATCTTTATTTCAATTGTTTTTATTTATTTCCCAAAGAGTGTTAGTTACTTTTACAAAAAATGTGTGGAGGATCTGAACATGTGTTGGTTACATTTACAAAAAATGAACCAAAAAAAATATAAATACAATATTTACAATTTATTCATGTCATCAGTATGCAAACTGTAATGTTCTCCAAAGTCAATACAAATTCTCCAGGGATCTACTTTATCCCCAAAATCTTACTTGTTAAATTAAAACAAAAAAAAATAATTTAAAATTAAAAAAAAAAATTCTGATAAATATCATAGAAATTTTGATAAATTTCATGAAGAATATTTATTTCAATTTTTTTTACTTATATTACAATGTGGAAGTGATAAGATGCTCTTAACATTTTTGCAACTTTCAGTTCAATATGTTTCTTTTTCTGTAAATTATAATAATTATCAAAATTTGGAACCTTTCTGTCATAGAATAGGATGCAGTAGGGTATTTTCAAAGGTAGGAAATCTTACCCTCCAGAAAAATGTGCATTAATGGTCATGATATAAATATAAAAACACTAGAGAACTATGCAACAACACCTAGATTCTTATTTAGCAGAATTCGTGTGGTGTCAACTGCAACAACAACAACAATCATTTGTAGTGATTTTAGAAGCTATTAGGGATATCATGTTACTAATGTGAATAAATTGTATTGTATTTATATATAATTTTGGTTCATTTTTTGTAAACATAACTTGGGAGGTTATACACCCTCCATTCATTTTTTTGTAAATGTAAGTAACACATCTTTGGGAGATTATAGGTCCATCATTCATTTTTTTTTTATAGACATAACTAACCCAACTTCAGGAAATAAATAAAAATAAAATTGAAAAAAAGATTATCAATTAAATTTATTAAAATTTATTTCTTT
Source organism: Epiperipatus broadwayi (assembly GCA_028023455.1). Lineage (NCBI taxonomy): Eukaryota > Metazoa > Onychophora > Udeonychophora > Euonychophora > Peripatidae > Epiperipatus > Epiperipatus broadwayi. Next base: position 20,550 of record JAQFVV010008664.1, on the reverse strand, counting down.
TTTAAAAATTTAACATTAATTTTGTAAATGTTAAAAGATTGTTAATGAAATAGAGGCTGCCATCATGATAAGCCCTTTAAACTTTATATTTATCAGAAATACAGGCTGCCATCTTAATATTCCTGAAAACTCACTAGTACCTTTTTTTTAAAGAAAAAATATAAGTTAATTGTTATAAAAATGGAATAATAAGAAAATACTATTTATTATTTCAAGTACACTGCTTTTATATAGAAATATAATTGAGAAATTATATGGTAAAAAAAAAGGTAAGTGTGGTTTTGTAACCATAGACACATCATTTATCCTGCCTGTAGTGAAGAGTATATTACAACACAATCATATATATAGAGTATATTTATTTTTATAGTCAATGAATGCATCAACATTTACCTGACATAATCAGGTTAATATGAAATTTTTATTCTTTAACTAGATAGTTATTTACTAACCATTATTTGGCTAGATAGATTGGTCACAAATCCTCTATAAGAGAAAAAATTCCCAAGCTTAATGTTGACCTAAAACAATTTCAATGTTTATCTAGATTAGACTCAAACCTGAGGATGCATTAATGAATGTGTCTTATGAAACATTTTAATTACTAGTGACTTAGGAACTTTTTGTACTTGTGTTAAATAATTAAGTAAACTAATTTAACTGTGAAATGCTAATTGCACTCTAATATTAATGATAATCAAGGGTGGTCATATGAGCACAAAAATGTATAAGCATACAAGATGTTATAAGGTATTATCTATTGCAGAGATTTTGTTACACATATAATAAAGGCTATGTGATTGGTAATCACTGCTTCCAAATTTCAATTACTTGTATGGCTACTTGACCTTATTCTGAAAAAGGTAGGGTTTTCAAAAAAAATATGGATAGGTTGTTTCAAGTAGTGACTTTAGAATGTGTCCATACTTCTAGCCTTTTGCTTAAGTCTGACTTGATACATTGGATATTTGAATACTTTCTTTTAACCAACAATAATTTTTTGAATAAAAGTTACATAGCAAAAAGTTGTCAAGAAATCATCAATTTAATCTTCTTAAATATACATATTCTATAACAACTCTTGTGAATGCAGAGATTTTACAGCCTGAATTTGATATAAAGATCATATAAAAAGTGCTATCAAAATTTGATATAGGTGTTTCTACTCTCAAATTTCCTTCTAAATTATTGTTACTATAACTGATAATTTATCAATATCTGTGCTTACTTACTATGCTCAGAAAATCTTATTATTAATTATACTAAATTCATACTTATTGAGGTTTAGCGCTTTTGAGGGCGAAGTAGATCCTCATATTCGTAGCATTATTTTAAGCATAACAGATTTTATACCTATATATAGCTGTAAGTTTATTTAAATCTACATAAATATATAGATATAAAACTCATTACATATACATTAAAGCCATGAATATGAGAACATTCTTTGTGTTGAAAGTGCTAATTCTCAATAAGTAAGAATTCAGTATAATATTAAGCTTTTCTGAATATAACGTGTAAGTGCAAATATTGATAAATTACAGACTTGAAAGAAAAGTACATTATATATTTTAAATAATAATTGATAATAAAACTGGATGCTTTTCTGTATTTTGTTTCAATCATTGCTAAATAATAGAAATGAGATATGAAAAATATTCTACAAAGATAAACTATTAGATATAACAATTAATATCCTGTGATTTTTAGCATTATGTTGTAATGATGAACTTAAGGCTAAATGATCTACATCAAGGTTTAACTTGTTATTTCTGAATAAACATCACATGTCCTTCTCAGAAACTAGTCTTTCTAATACTTATTAATATTACATTTTTTATATAATAGTTTTAACTAATAAAGTTCAATATAGCTAATTATACTAACTTTCTGGAAGAGGCAGAATCAGCCAAGACAAAAAAACTGCAACCAGAAGAATACCCCCAAGTGTAAAAAAGGGAACACCAAATCCACCAATCTGAAATTAAAAATATTTTTTCCCCATTAAGTTTTTTTTGTATAGCTATGCAAAATAATATTAAAATGATCTTAGTTTAACCACATTGTGGTGTGATTTGATTCATTAAAAAAATATAAAATATTTAGAGAGATTAAAAATGTAAAAGCAGAGGGTGACCAGCAGGGAGATGGATGATTTCCACCATTATAATACTAAATATAAATTTGAGCATTCTAGAAAACCAAACAGATGATGGGACATTCTGAAGAAATGCTATCATCAGGAGCTGATGCAACTAATAGTAATAATATGTAAATGATTTTACACAAACACAAGAGAGTAGTTGCTTAATTTTCACATAGACCATTGATAATTTTTTAATTATAATTCATTTTATTTATCTATTTACTTGTCCTAGTAATCACATCTAATGTTTTAAACATGCAAATGAAATAATTTTATAAAATTACTTTCAATTTTCTTAGAGACAAAGAAAAAAAAAGAATTGTCATTTTAAAGCTATCAAATAACATCATCAGCAATAAAATACAATAATAACAATAAAAATAATAACGATAAAAATAATATAACAATTGCCACAACAACAAAACTATAAAATAATAACAGCAAAAACATAATAATGATAACAATAACGATAATAATACTAGTAACAACAGACAATAATAATCAGAAAAGATAAGATTAAGTTATTATTAGATGTTATGCAAAATTGGAACAGACTGTGAAGTGTTACTAAAGCACTCATGGGCTAAAGGAATCTATTTAAAATTAGATTAAATGACTATACTAAACCAGCTTCTGCCTAATATAAATGGGAATAATCTAGCTATAAAGAGATTATTAAAAATCAAAAATATACCGATTTTTAATATAATTGGTTTTTCATGTTATTTGTAATCAAGGAAAACTTGTATGTATATTATTGTCCAAAGTCAAAGAAATTTAAGAAACAGAGTGCTATGAGCAAGAAATATTTTTTTATTACTTATCATACATTTTAGTAGAATTTATTTCACTATATTAATGTTTACATGTTCCTCTAATCTCAATTTTCATCAAGAGTAACAGCTACTTTCAAACTCATAGTCATATTTTCCTAATAAAAATAATTAACATTGCAATTTTATAGAATGTCTTTGTGATAATTTTTATATTGTAAATGGAATCTGCATCTCCCATGAAAACCATGCTTAAATTTACCATAAAACCCCCTTTTAGGAAGTCTTGTATTATTCATTTGCTTCACACATTTGATCCAATAATCATGTGATTTTACAGTGCAAGATTCCATAGTAATGTAGCTAGCATGTTGAAAAAAATATATTGATTAGTCTTATCTTGCCATTGTATTTTTAAAATTTTATATAACATTATTAAATGAAGCTTTTCTAATTGATTTATATTCATCAATGAGATTTTCTAGTCTCACTTTCACACAATAAAATAGGTAAAATAATAGCTCCATATATAGTAATTATTTTACTACTATGAAATTCCTTTTTAACTTCTTAAAAACAACACAGAAGTTTGTACCTCAACATTTAAGACCTTTTAATTAAAAAGCTACTATGATATCTAAATTGGATTCTGACTTTATAATATAAATGCATCAACGTATAAGGAATTTTTTATTTATTTATTTACCAAATAGTTTCATTATTTAATACAAGTTAGAATATATATATAATTGTTAAGCTATTTTTTATTAGGCGCAGTAAGTATTTAATAATGTATAACAAATTTTAGTTAGTACCCTAATATTTTTTCCTATTATACTATAAATATTTTCTTTCAAAGATACCTAGAATTTTATGAAGCTGCCATTATTAGAAACTAATATAATTGGTTACAAACATTAACTCATTTTTTTTATTAGTGTTTATAATTTACTAAAATATATAAAAGGAGATCCCCTCTGTCAGATTTAGTTTTGAGGCAAATTCATTTCTCATTAATTACATAAAGTAGTAATATATGATATTTATTAAAAATAAACCTGCTTAATACTTCTTATCAGAAATGAGCCAATTAACTAAAAAATAGTCATAGACTCCTATTAGAGTATTCTAGTGTCCATTGATACATAATGCCCTTTTGTGAGATAAAGATATCAACAAAAGATATCTGTGTTCTAAACACAGATTAATAAGCTGACTTAAAACAAATTGTCATAATTTTTGAAGAATACAGCAACCACTAAGATTCTCGTTTTGCTCAATTTTCAGTAGTAGGCATCTCTGTGTGACTAATTATTTTTATCTTAATTCAATCATTACCAATAAAATGAGTAATTTTGTTTGGAGTTTTAAAAATAGTAATTTAGATCAAGTAAAGAAAAAAGGTGAAGTCATAAGCAATTCAGATGATGAAAAAAATCCCAAATACTATGCATAAGATTAGAGGGAGAAAGTAAGGACACAATATCTTATTTCACAAGGTACATATGTTAATGCTACTGATAAATTTATGTTGGATAAGGGAGTAAATAAAAATGGCTGAACTCAAGATAGAACTAGTTACATAGATTGTCCAAATAACCAATAAATCAAAGATTTATTAAAATAAATCAGTAAAAATATAAAAAAATTGAATCAATTCTTGTAATTACACTTTAAAAAATATATGTTCATATATATACACTTTTAAATATATATATATATTCAAAATATTTTGCACCGAAAGTGTACTCAGTCGATGCTATATCATAGAAAGAAAAATCTTTCATTATTCAGATGTTTAAACATTTTGCATATTTTGAATTACAAACATAAACAAAGGGAATATCAATATTATAAATATATTGTAACTGACAAAATGATGAGCTTAATAGCAATAACCTAGTTTAACTGAATTGTGACATGTTCAAAACATTAGCTTAACCTCTACTAAATGGATAATCAATATTGTGAGACTTTTTAATGTAAACAGAATATTTAAATATCCAAGAAAACATTATAAATGTGTATTAATAAATAGTAATATAACTGTGTGTTTGAAATAAGAATAAATTCATCTAACAATATTGATATGTTTGGCTATCACGTTCATTTTAAGCTTCACAATGCACATAGCAAATCTAAAGTTAGATCAGAGTTTAAAATAAAATATAATAAATAAGTCTCTTAAAATTTTAATCTTTAACTATAAATCTTTATTATCAATATTGCTAAATAGCAAAGAGTATTTTATTATATTTAAACCATATCTTAAGTAACCAAGCATTAATGTTTAAATTGTATGTGAGTATTAGCAATAAATATAAATAATGTAACTACAAAAATAGTGCACATTTAAATAAATGCAAATGTATCTATTAGCTGATGAATGTCAAAATAATGCAAGAGGATAGCCAGATAATTTTATAAAATCAATTTATTAACAAAAAAAAAAGTAATTACAATAATAAATTAAGCTCTCGGAAATACAGAGATAAATAATTTTTAGTGATGTTAAATGTGGGATCTTGATTCAATTTCTCTTATTAAATAAACTGTACAGATGTATCTCTACATGAGAAAAGGATAAAGAAACTTAATAACTACTCTTTCTCATTGCATTGCCAAATGTATACCATATAATATTAAATTGTCCAAGCACTTTACCACTGGTACACAATGTTTTATTTACCTTTGTCCAAGCAGAACTTTATATCTGCTAATATTAGGAGATATAAAGTTCTGAAGAAGATTGTTTGGGCAATCGAAACTGTAAACTGTAGGGAAGGGTGGTAAATAAAGCATTGTGTAACAGTGGTAAAGTGCTTGGACAATTTAGTATTCTATGATAAAGAAACTTAAGTATTCATAATTATGAAGAAAAAAAATTCTTTTTATATGTATGTGATTATGTGTTTGAGTTGATTTAGATGAAGTGGAGAACAAATATAGACTAAAAAACCTAAGTTTAAATTCCTCTATTTACTTAGATAAGGAAACATTCAATACACTGAATGAATAGGTAATTACAAACTGAAACAATGTTTTATCTGATCCCTATGTACATTAGTCTAATGAGCCGTTCATCGAGGTATCTTTTGAATATAAACCATAGTTATTTTTTAAACCACAGAACATTACCCTGTTATAGAATAAGTCCCTAAAATTCTCTAAAGATGTGGCATTAACTTGCCTAGCTTCTCTAGGTACATGTGGCATTACATAAGATGCTTATCTAACGTAACATTTATGAATAAAAAGACTAACACATGTTGTTAGGAGCTTTGCTTTAAACTAAACAACAATATTATTTATATGTAAATTTTATTGCCATAAATGTAATATAAATATACAAACTATCATTTATACAATCTTTAATGTATTTACATTGATAAACAAAGGATAATTCTTATAAAATATTTCAAACCATATAAATATAATTATAGATATTCTTTAGATACCTTATAGCATTTAATCATAATAGCATAAGCTGAACTTTATAGATTGATAAAACATATGAAATGTATAAACTATTGTATTTTAATTAAGGACATTAATAATTAAGTAACAATTTTATCTCCAAACGCATTGCGCACATACTTAAGTAATTAATACTAAAATTATAATTATATAGCTTAAATCATACTATCCGTATAACTTCTTTTTTTTTTCATTCTTTCCTCTTGTGAGAACTTTTATTTCAACAAAATAACTAAATCATAACCTAAATAAAAACAAGTATCCTTTATAACCTAAAACTCACTAAAAGTTTTTAAAAGTTTCAGCATTGTATTTAAAAAGTCTTTTAGAATGTTTTTTAAATGATCAAAATCCTTTGGCATTGAGGATGAAATAGGAATTAATCCTTGTAGGATAATAAAGAAAAAGAAAATTTTTCTAACGAATGAAATCCTTTACTGGTAAATTTTAAATATTTACTCAAATCATAAGTAGTTTTTTTTCCATCTAAGGGTATAAAGCAGATAATTAGTAATTTTCGGGGAAGTGAAATTCATTAATCGTAGCATTTTTTTAAAAAAATTATTTACAAAAAAAAAATTCCATTAGTTTTAAATCTGATTTAAACCAAATATTCAATGATTATACTTTTAAGCATTAGCTTTTTCTATAGTAGCAGATGACTTTTGAAGTATTAGAAGATAAATAAGCAAAGAATTAGCAATCTACTGTAGTTTAAAATTTTTCATCTGCATTTTATCATGATAAAAATTTTCAGATGTTTTAATTATTCGTGTGGAAAGTTTAGAGATTTGCAGTTGCCACATAGGCAAATGATTATAAAGATCGATTACTTCTTCATCATCACAATTAATGATTCCAAACTGGTTAAATTTAAATATAGGCTTTGTGCAGTTTTATTTAGCAGATAACTAGCAGCGAAAAAAAGAGATTCTATTCAGATACATATATTTGTAGATTTTAACCGTGTGACTAATTCCATCATCTTCTTCATTCAAATTTCTAACTCTTTTAGTATTTTACACAAAAGTTTTATATTGTTGCTATAGTAATATATTCTTGATGAGTTTTTTTTAAAAAACTTAGTGCCAATTACAATAAAATTATTTTAAAACTGCAAATAACATTTTAAAATATATTTAAATACATTTATCATATCCTTCAATGAAAATTGATATACACATTATCATGTTAGAATAAATATTATTATTACAACATTAAAGTAAATCATTTTTACTTTGTTCATTTATAATTGTTCTCACCATAAATTGCATTTTATTAAAATAATGACTTTACCTAAATATTTTAAGATAATACTCTTTTAAATTTAAAATAAATCAAAGGAAAATAAATATTTGTACGTGCACATAAGCATTCAAATATTACATTAAAAGTTTTATGTCACTAATGTAAAATCATTTCATCATTATGTGTATACTAATATAAATATTGCTTTATTCTTTCTATTTTAATGAATTCACTCTTATGTTTACAATATTATGTATTTTATTAGATTTTTTTGCTTCTTTTAATAGTTAACTTTGTATATGTAAGTTTTAAAGTTAAATAAAAAACTAATTTTTTAAAATTGCTGCAAAAATTTAAGATTCTCTAAAATACGGAAAGACAACTTGGATATGTAAAAATTTGCTTTATAAGATAACTAAATCTATAGTGTTAATATTACTTTAATAATAGTAATAATAATAACAATACTAATAGTAGTAATAGTAGTAATTATAGTAATAGTAATAAGCCAATAAAAATCTTGAAATTATGTTTATTATTATTATTTTAGAGATATCAAATAATCATCACATTTGCCCCCCTCCTCTCCCAAGTAAAATATTTTTGATCTATAAATTTTTTTATAAATTATCACATAAAATTAACAATACATTTAATAATATTTTAAATTTACTAATATTATAAAGATTAATTTTTCATTTAGTATTAATTCAGCTTTATAGAAAAAGGAAAACCTTTATTATATTTTTCATTCATAATACAAATTGTTTCCTTCAATAAGTTTTTAATGTACAAGTTAGGAATGCATAACTAATATAACATATTATTTATAGGAAAATATCTCAAATTATGACATATTTGTGCAATAAATTCCTGACTATACCACTTAATGTGACATTAATGCTTATTTTTATAGTTTTGTTTTGCTGTTAAACTAATATGCTATTTTTTTATTATTCACTAAGCACTATACATTAATTATATCTATTCTATTGCATTACATTATTTATTTAATATACTGTAAAACATATATTTTCACTAAAGATCTGACATGAGCTTTAACCAGCATACATTATAGTAATTCACAACCCATTAGGAGTTTCCAGAAAAAAATGCATTTTTTCCTGATTTTCTTTTCAATTTGGAAAGGTCCCTCACATAAGTCATAGAATGTTTTTAAAATATATATGTTGAAGTAAATATTTTCATGGATTGTTATTATAATAAAAAATAGATATAAGGAGATTATCACCATGTAAACAGAGATTAATTTAGCATTTGTTATTGCCAGGAAAATATCCATTACTAGTAATTGAAAATTCTACAAGCTAAACATATTTCTCAATTAATCTATAATAGTTTTGGGGGGGATTTATTGAATTTAATTCTATGATTCTGAGCTCCATGTCATTGCAGAGTACTGTGATAGTGCTGCTTTGCTTCAGCTTTAAGTTATTCTCTTGCTATTATCTATAACATTATTTTGCCAGTTTTCTGTTCATTTTATAGTAAAAATTGATGGTAAAATAAATATTGATCTATCAATTTAAAAAAATCTGAAAATGTCAGTAGTCCACAAAAAGAACTACAAATGGGTTGGCAAAGGTTAAGAAAATAGATAATTGGTAGATTCTTTGACCTTCAGTGTATAAACAAACTTGTAAACCCTTTTTAATTTTGTTAGCAATGAAGAAACAATTGTATATTTTTGCAGTTTACTTAAATATTTATGGTTACTTTTATGTACAAAATATTTGTACAATAATTATTGAGAAAAAAACATATTCATGTTTACAATTAGTTTTTTTAAAAATATGTTTCACTTTTAAAAATACAAATTAAGAAATTTGAAATAATGCTACAAAAGAAACTACAATTATTATTCTCTGTCAATCACAGTAGTACAAAACTTTTGTGATATTTTAATATTTGTAAAAGTAATTTTTACTTTTAGTACAGAATGTCATAGATTTATGATGACTTTACAATTGTTTAAAAAATGAAATTTAACCATCAAAAATTGCATTAATTTACTTTTTAATGGTATTCCATAATCAGCCAATAAGAAAAAAAACAATTGTTCTCATTATGAGGTTACTTTATTTAATTTTACTTTTTTTTTCTATATTTGGAAAGTCCAAATATGATTTTTAGGTCATTTTTCATTTGTAAACTTAAATTTCTAATAAATCCATATAATTATTGATTTATAATATTAGCCAAAGGTTTTAGTATTAAAATAAATTATTGAACTATTAACTCAAATTCCACTAGGGGAGGATGAAAAAACATTGAAATGCAGAATATTTAATGTGATGATGAAATGTTTTACAGGAACTGTTATTACTATGATTGTGCTACCAGTTAGTCAAAAACATGCTTAGCCTACTATGTCAATAGAAGTTAACATATTATGTCAAAACCAATAATTAAGCTTTTCTTCATATACACAATTTACATGTATATTATTACAGACTAATTTATGTGGAAATAGTGTTAAAAATTTTCTAGGTTTTTATAATGGGTGTCTGATATGTTTTCAAACTTCAAAATTTGGTTATTTTATAAATTTACAGAAACTATCTGAATACATATTTATTTCATAATATTTTGGCACCAGTACCTTTCATAATCAAGATTTTAGTAAAATGAAAAGATGTGAATGATTTAATGGAGTAACTGATTCTTATATTCATTTTTTCTGCAGTTTGAACTAGTTTACAAGTACTAGTATCTGGGAAGAGAGAAATTTAGTTTTTGTTAGAATGTGTAAAATCTAACTTATGTAATTATATATGATTGAAAACAGTAATTGCTATATTCTTCAAAAATTAATAATTTGCCTTAAATCAGTGCCATAATTATCAATTAAAAAGTTATTTTAAAAACTGATTTTGGAATGCCTGGTGGCAGGATGGGTAACTAAACAATGGAATGCTATGACTCAATCACCATTGGTGGCATTTTGCTATTGTTCTCAACATAATTTATTGTAATATCTCAATTTTAGAGTTACATTATAAGCTTTTTACACTAATAAGATGCATTTCCATTGATATGATGTGTATGATCTTTAAACCTACCTACATACATTTTGGATTATGTCCTGTACATGAGGGGTCAGATTAACTTTAGGTCAACATTGGTGTGATGAGAATCTTGGCATCAGTGTGGTCTTTGAGTATTCCATCATCAGATTTTTAATTGGATGGATGGTTGAAAAATGGGAGTGTGGAGTGGATTGAAGCCTGTCCATTAAAGTATGATGATTGGCTATCTTAATATATATCTGAGCACTTATTGCATATATGTATAGAGATGATAATCTGGACCAACTGATGATTGCTGGTTTAGCATGAAATATGTATATTGGTGATTAGTTATGTTTTCAACATATATATGTGTGTTCAAGTATATCAGTGTTATGAGATAGAGTGGAGAGTGGTGGGGTATGTGAAAGTCTGTGCTCATATACCCTATATATTACATATATTGATACAGATATATAATAAGCCTGTATTTCAGTTACTACATACATTTTCTAAATGATTTGAGCAATCATTTTGGTGCTTAAGAGTTTTTTTCTCTTTCCACAAAACAGCAGAAACAATTTTACATTCTATTTCAGTTAATTATAATTTGTAAAGATTGAGATGGCAATAAACAGTTATAGTTTGATAATTTGTTACATACTATTATTATGTAATTATACTTTATTAATTTGTATTAATCATGATAAAAAAATGAAATTTTTTCAGTAAAAATTATTAAAAACACTGGAAAAAATGATGGTGCTGTGAATATACATATATAATAACTACATGCATGGATTATTATTATCAAATTCTCGGTTTGTATAAAACCACATCACTTATTAATGGAAAACTTTAAAAATATCTGGTTGTGTTTTATTAAATAAAGATATAAACTAAAAATTAATTCAATCCATTTTTGTAAACTTTTTAAATTAAACAAATGATTAATTGTGACATCATTCTTTATAAGAAATTTCGAAACAATTCTTTTTTAATTTATTATAATATCAAATTGATTAAAAATTCTATCTTAAAGCGGAAAAAATCATTAAATTAGAATTTAATTAACAGAAAAAGCATAGCTGTTTTAGTTAATTGTGCCATAAAAAAAAAAAAACGTAACAATAATTGAAATTTTAACATAAAGCTTTTCTTATAAAAATTAAATAATGTCAAAGTTTTAAAAAAATGGAACATTTTAAAAAATTAAAAATAAAAAGGTAATAAAACAAAATTGCAATTAAAAATGCTTTTTATTGTTCAAAAAAATATTTTAAAAGATATTTACTAAGGCTGTAAAACCTCAAAAGTGTGCGCGTGAAAATGCGAAGATAGGGACCTCTACAGGTCTTAACCACAAGCTTATATGGTCCCTACCTTCGCATTTTCACACATGCAATTTTGAGGTTTTACAGCCTTAGTAAATATTATTTATGTAATCAATGTGCGTTTAAATAAATTTATAATTACAATTTTAAAAGACTAAATTTGTTTCAAGTTTTTTTTTGCTCATAAAACAAAAAAGCTTCTTTATATCACATTTATTAATAAGCTATTTATAATAATTTGATTTACTCTGATAATTCAATGGTATTTTATGATTTTTACAGTTTTAAATTAATTATATTACTATTTATTATTATAATAGACTTTAGAGAAAGGCTTTAATCTTTATCATATGCGTCTTGAACATTTATAATAATCAAATGATGTCTTTTTTTTTACTATAGAGGGACCTCTCAAACCTCAACACAAGATAGTGACTTTATAAAGTTAAGAACAGATGTCTTATCTTTAACCTAAATTCCACTTATATAGATCAATCTGAAGCATCTTGATTTGGAAGCATGAAGCTGTTAGTTTCTTCACTTTTTAAATCCACTATTTCCTGTGCAAATGAACTTTCGCAAAATCTTAAGATTTACAACGAGTTAATATTATCTTTATACTGGAAATATATAAACTAATGTAAAATTGTAATTATTTATTAAGCAGATAGAAAGTACGTAGATATATTTCCTATGTTCTTAATAAATAATCACAACTTTATTATAATAAAGATAAATATTTAAGAAATTCAACAGAATTTGTAATTCTTATTAGGATTGGTAATAATTATTTTGGAAATAGCTTTTATTTTTATTGCAAAGTACTAAAATATGGAGAAAATAACAAAATTTCTAACAGTGCATTTTAAATATGTTATCGCATAGCATAATGTGTATATACATATGCATAGTAATAATTTTAAATTGCAATAAGGGTAAAAAAAAAAACAGTAATAAAATATAATCTATCCAGAAGTACTTTCAATTTCTTGGATTATAATCATTACCCACTTGTTCAATTGATTTATAATTTGGTTTTCTAGCCATAAATATTTCAGTCATCCTTTTGCTTATATATGCAAGATGTAATAAAATACAGCTATTTCTTTATTTTTAAATCTGTTATTTATGCTGCAGCTAGAAGACATTTCAGTTATTACTAGTAACAACTGCTTTGGAGATTTATTCTTAATATTGCATATACATTTAACACTGCCCACACACCCATAATTAAATACGTATATCTGTGTACACATGTGTTAATGTATAGATTATGAAAGGGGTCCCCAACCCTATGCCCACAGACCATTTTATTTGTGCCCGCCACTATCTGAACACGACAAAAAATTATTTATCTGATACAAATAAATTTAATTTTTAAAATTTCTTATAAATTATTGTATTATATTGTAATCAAATTGTAGGGCATACTATACTTTTACAGCGTAAGAATATAAATGTTAATTATATGTTAAAATTTTATTTTTGAAATAAATATTTTTTTGTACATTATGTGTACTATTAACAATATCCAACTATAAATTTACATTGAAAAAATAAATGGTGCCCACCACCTGGCTGAAAAAATAAATGGTACCCACTACCTGGCCGGTATTATAGAATGTGCTATTAAGTGCAAAAAGGTTGGGACCCCTGGATTATGAAGTGCACAGAAATAAAATTATTTCAACAGAATTTGAATAATGTATGAACTTAAAGTTAAATGTGTGGGTTTTTTTTACTTATTCCATAATTTTTTTTTTTTTGGAAAAGAATAACAATTTAGCATATGCAGCAAACTGGTTACAATCTGCTTGTCATGGCTCTATAGTTAATCCAATTTTTTGCTTTCATAACTTTTTCAATAGATATTGTGTTTTACTTATTTTTTTCAGTACTATCTTTTTTTATTTATTATAAATTTTTATGTTCCTCTCATTGATACTAATTAAGTGAAGATATACAGATTATAAATAAAATAAAAAATTGAAAAGGATAGAATAAAAAAAAAGTTTTTAATATGGTAATTTTTTATAATCAGTTTGAAATTCTTACGTATTTTTTACATTTTTAAAAATATATATAAAACAATTAAATTTAAAAAATATAGAACAAAATTTTTGTGTTTAAGTACAATTATTATTTAAAGTAATTTATGCCAAAAATGTGCAACACACACTAAGTATTTAATAACTAATGTTGACATTAACATTTAAGACTATTTGTGTTATTCTATGAGTTACTGTGAGTGATTGGTTAAGTGGAGAGTAGAGAACTGATAGAGAATTCATTAATGCAAATATTATTATAACAGATATTAAATATAGCTTATATTAGAAGTTTTATAGAGAAAAAATTATTAAAAATGAGTAATTGGGATTAAAGTCTGGAGACAGAGATGTCTGGTTTTGTTATTGAAGATAATGATATTGAGGAAAAAGAAGTAGAGGAAAAAGTAGTGGTGGTAAAAATAATAAAGCCTGAAGTGGTTAATTATCAAATAATAAAAAAATTTAAAAACTGACTTTATAGAGCCTGGTGACATATTCAGTAACTAAGTAGTAAAGGCCTCGATTAAATAAAAAATGCTCATTCACCATTAATGGTAGTTTGCTATGGCTCACCTGCCTTTCAACATTATTTATTGTAGTATCTAAACTTTAGAATTACATTGTAAACTTTAATTAGCTTTTCACACCAATAAGATGTGTATCCTTTGAAAGATAAGCTATGATTGTTAAACTTACTTGCATATATTTTATTTATTAAGCTCAAATAGATTATATAATAATAACATGAAAGGCTGAAATCTTTGTCAGATGTGCCTTAGAAATGCTTATATGGCAGCCAATCAGATGTAATAATGACTGCACAGGGAACTCTCAAGTCAAAACACAATGAGAAAAAGATGGTTCCACCTTCTTCTCTACTTAAATTTCTATATAAATAAGCCAGTCTCAAGCATTTTAACTTAAGAGAATGAATCTTTAAACACCTTCACATTTTACTCACTAAATATTATAATAAATAAACAATGTGAAACCTTTTAATTTACTATGAAGTAATTTTCAAATCCAATCAATTGATTGAAACAAATTTAAATATACTTATTTATTAAGCACAAGCAGATTATATAGAAATAACATGAACAGCTGAAACCTTTGTCAGATGTGCTTTAAAAATGCTTATATGACAGCCAATCAAATGCAATAATGACTGCACAAGGAACTCTCAAATCAAAACACAAGGCAAAGATTTTGTGAGAAAAAGATGCCTTTCACATTATTACTATATAATCTGCTTGTGCTTAATAAATAAATAAATTTACATTTGTTTCTATCAATTGATTGGATTTGAAAATTACTTCATAGTAAATTGAAAGATTTCACATTGTTTATTTATTATAATATTTAGTGAGTTAAATGTTAAAGCGTTTAAAGCTTCATGCTCTTAAGGTAAAATGCTTGAGACTGGCTTATTTATACAGAAATTTAAGTAGAGATGCAAGTGAAAACATCTTTTTCTCATAAAATCTTTGCCTTGTGTTTTGACTTGAGAGTTCCCTGTGCAGTCATTATTACATCTGATTGGCTGTCATATAAGCATTTTTAAGGTGCATCTGACAAAGGTTTCAGCCTTTCATATCATTGCATATATTTTGTAAATGATTTGAGCAGCTTGTTTGGCTACCAGAATTTTTCTTTTTTCTGCAAGACTGCAGTAACAATTTTTCATTCTATTTCATTTATTTATAATAGATAATGATTGGGTGACATAAAATTGTTATATTTTGATATTTTATTTTTCATACCTCTGTTTTGTAATTAAAACATTATTAATTTATCTTGTGCTGTTTGGCACAGTTGATAGAGCATCCGACCTGGAATCGATAAGTCCTAGAATCAATTCTTGCATTTACAGACCTGACATTCAAGCTTTTTATGAACTCCTGAGCACTAAAGACATTAACCTTTTTTAAAAAAATTTTTTTTATAAATTTGTATTAATCATTTAAATTGAGAAATAAAAAGTGATAAAAATTTTTTTAGTAAAAATTGTTAGAAAATTAAATATGTATCATGGTGTTTTCTTGTTCTTATATCTAAAGTTTGATTGTAAAAATTTATTATTTCCAATAACTTCAATGGTAACCATTTTTGTTTAGATGAACTCCCATTGATGAAATAGTTTTTCAATGAGAACATGAATGTATATACACAATTACATATAAGATTTTATATAAATAATTAATTAAACAACACACAAGACATATAAATAATATTATAGGTGTTAATGTTTTTCCTGCTTTCTATGGATGCATAACTTTCAGGCAGCAATATTTAATGAAAAAATAACCAATCTTTTATTGGATATATATTTCAATAAAAATTACTGTTACATATGTACAATAATATTTAAATTACAATGAAATGTAAAATTATGTTCTACAACAATGTGTGAATAATTAATAATTATTATAGACATTAGTATTTAAAATTACTGGGCCAGACTTTTGATACAATGCATCTTTATCAAAGATAGACTAATGCCTTTATAAAGATGGATTGCATCTCAAGTCTAACTAAGATATTTTAAAGATTAATATCATAATTATTATTAATAGACTACATACTCTTCTATTATATATATATATATATATATTTAACCTCTGTGTTCTTCACTTATTCACTTTACTAGATTTACAAATACCCAGGCACCAATTCTATACAAGATAGAATAAAAATTATAATTGTAAATTGCTTTTAAACTTATTTAAAAGATTCTTATATTGTAATTACTCAATGTCTTAGCTCAGTTGAGGTTATAGGATACGGTCTTCATATAGGAGGAAAATAAGTTGATAAAAACATCTATAAACAATAATTCTAGAATGTTAATTTAAATATGTTCTAAGCATCTATTCAATACTAAAACTGTTGCAAAATTGACAATTATTACATTTATTACAGTATAGACAATGATGAGGACCGGGTCTCTTTTTATCCAAATCACCACCTATTCTAAGCAAAGTAAAATATATTATTGGCATTGTAATACTGAGATTTATTAACACCAGACAAATTAAATAAAACCTGACTTATACTGGCAAATCTAGATATTCTATAACTATGTTATGTTAACCATATGTGTGTGTGTGGAAATGGAGAATCGAACATATAATAAAACAATTCATATTGATATTAATTCAATAAAATATTTATTGAAAATAAAGACAAAATAACAAAAACAAAATATATTATTATCCTAAACATCTTGCTATTAACTCTACCACTTCCCTTCTTACTTAGATAAAATACACTTCTTTCTAACATCTCATTTATATGAATATGATATTAATATGATATATTATAAAGATTTTGATATTCATTTGCAAACATTAACTTTAATAATAGTTTTTCTTTTTTTACTATTCCTTATTACCTAAATTTTCGAATATGTGTGCTTATAAATGTTATAAATATAACACATTTATCAATCATAATATTTATACTTTATTTACACAATAATTGAAATAAAACAAAAATATAATTTTGGAAACAATAATAATAATATTTATAACAGTACACACACATTCGAATATAAATTTATGTATAGAATGATTTTTAAATCCTGTAAGACAATATATTTAGCCAGTTACATTAGTTTTTTTAAAAATATATATATATATAAAAATTACATTTCTAGTATACAAAAAAAAAATACTTATCGATACTTAATCCTTAGATGATGAATTGTTATTAACTTGAAAGTCATTATTTGAAATGTCAATGATATATATATACGATATATACACTGCTTCTATTAATAATAAATGAATCACAAACAAAAAGTTAATCCTGATAGTTAAAAAAAATAACTTGATATAACTGTGAAAGTTTCCAATATTGAAAATCTTGTAATAAATATATTAGCATGCACTGGAATTTTCTTATTAATCACCCAAAATAAAATCTCCAATTAAGTGAAACAATTATATTAAAGTTTTAAGGTTTTATCCTTTTAATTTTAAAATTTGATATAATTTTTTTTTATTCCCATTGTTAACAATTTCTCCATGACAGTATGCAGTTACTATAGACAATCACTAACTGGCATTCAATAATATATTTCATTATTTATTTCAGTCATATATATGTGAATAATAAATTCTTTAGTTTATAATTCTTTTTCTAAGAAAACAAATTATATTGAATAACTTCTTTTTTTTTAAATTTCACTTTATGTAATATTAAGAATAGGCTTTTAAAATTAAAAATATATCAAGCATTTTGCAATAGTATTGAGTATGTTTTCTCACAATTACTTTCATCTCTAATATTTCTATAATTCAATTATTATCAATTTGCAACAAAATGTTAAATGTTTTATAATGGATATTCTTACATGATATTTAGACATTTTAATAGTGAACTCCAATTGCTAGCTGGCAAAGTCAAAGCTGAAACCTTACAGGGTTTATTTTTTCATATTCATCCTTTTCCTCTCCTAAGTAGTCTGTACAAACTTTCTTGTCAACACACACTCACACCCTCTTTTTTATTATTATTAATCACTTGGCAACACTCCAAAACTAGCTTGCTTTATAAACTGACAACAATAGAGTATTAAAATAAAATAAAAATATCAAATATTAATTTAAAAATACAGAGATAATTTTTACAATTCCAAATGTATTGTTAGAAACAATACATAACCAGTAAATAAAATATATATATATAAATAAGAAAATCATTTTAATCAATTATATATGAGCACTGTATATCTGTTTTGTTTAGCATATAAATTTTACTATTACAATCTAGATATTATAAGTAATTGTATGAAAAAAAATGGACAAAGTATGAAATGATGTAAATGAACATACATCCACATACACAAGCTAAATCTTAGATTGGAGTAGGCAATAATCTAGAACACCAATGAACAACACCTGCTATAACCTTCCTATTAATTCTACTCTTATACCAACATTTCCTGATGTTTTTCTGTCTTCCTCTTCACTATTAAATATATAACTTTAAATCCTATTAATTGGTACATCCAACTAAAGTTTATTTTTTAAATCTAATTTAAAATAGCAAATCTCACCACAATTTAAGTTTAATTTTTCTAAAACTCAATTTTAAATATTAAATTATATCACAATTCATTTTTCTAAGATAACTATCTTTAGCCATTGTTAACACAAATGTGAACTTCCCACATTTCTTCCTGGTGCCAACCTGGAAGGTCACAATCCTTTCCCCTTATGAAAGAAAAATGAATTGAATAAACAACAATAAATATTAATAGCTCATCAAATTTTACTCTACGATCATTCCTCACTTAGAAAATTATGTTTTTCAAACAAACATAAAACAATAAAAACATTTAATGCTTTTTACAAACACTTGTTCCTATTATATTTTAGCAGCATTAAATAAGCAAGAAAAAATATAACTAAATTCTATATTGAACAATATGTATAACTTTTATTAATCATGTCTTGCAGGATACGGAATCAAACTGTGAGCATTATAAGTAACTTTAAATCTTGCTTGATTATTCTTTATTTCCTTTCTTCTGACAAGTTTATCTCTAAGAGACATTATCTCAATCTTCTTTAGTCTAGTTTTTACCTTTCTATGCTCTATCCTTTTATTTCTGGATGTCTCTAAACCCATGACATTGATCAACTCTACATTTTCTTTCTTTAGTTTGATTTTAGCCTTTCCAACTTCTTTTATATCATCTACAATCTTTCTACCAATATTTAAATTAACTATCTTTTCATTTATTAATTTAAATTTGACTTTTGCTTTCCCAATATCTCTTACGTAGTCTACACCTTTATTAAGATAACTTATCTTAACCTTTTCTCTACTCATCTCTTTGAATTTTACTTTAATTTTCTTCATATGTTTATTGTGATTAATTACTTCTCTCATAAAATCTACTTTGGTTTTCTCCTTACTTTTATACTTAAGCTTTACTTTGGCTTTGCCTAAATCTTTATTCTGATTAGCAACTTTTCCAAAAAAATTTACACCAAACTTTTCTGTATTCTTAATTTTACATTTTATTTTCACTTTACTGACTTCTCTAGCATGACTAACACTTTCTATTAAATATTTCATACTACATATTATAGATTTAGTATCTCCATAAAATATTTTTTTAAAAACATTCGCCTTCACCTTACATTCTAAATAATCAAGAACACATTTTAAATTAATGTTTTCATTTTTCTTTTTAAATTTATTACCTGTAATATCAGTAACCAAGTCTAAGGAAATTATTTCTGTCTTCATTGATTTATTAATTTCTTTCTCTCTATCAAGATTCTTCTTGAAATCCTTAAGCATGTCTATAACTACATTCTTATCTAATTCTGAGTTTTGATTAACCATTTCCTAAATTCTTTGTATACATTTATTTCATCACTGGCTAAACTAACATTCTTATTAATTTGCATAACTTGGTCATTAATATTCTCTTGCATTTCTAGCTTCATTTTGGGTATTTCTAACATTGCTTCTAAC
>JAQFVV010008663.1:0-25500 GCA_028023455.1 Epiperipatus broadwayi | reverse complement strand
ACTATGCACAAATAAATTACTTCCATATAACTTACTGATGAAGACAAAAGCATGAAAATATCTTCAACATGATGAATTGAATGTTCCATGAGATTTGATACACAAGAATTACCTAGTTTGTCAATAAATAACACTAGAATAAAGAGTTGCTTTTGTATCACATTCATATTCCCATCACTTTTTTAATCAAATATAATCTTAGGAATTTATATTTTAATAATTCTGATCACAAACCTTATGCCAACATTTTTTTTTCTAAACTTGATTTATTCTCATCAATGACTCATCAAAAATACAACCAAGACTACATTATATTCTTGATATTTCAAGTATCTACACATACAGGTATTATGAAATACCTAAAAAATATATGAATATCAAGTTCTAACCATCATCTTCGAAAATTATTAATTATATTAAGTTTCATATTTTTTGAAAAATTATT
This sequence comes from Epiperipatus broadwayi, assembly GCA_028023455.1. Classification (NCBI taxonomy): domain Eukaryota; kingdom Metazoa; phylum Onychophora; class Udeonychophora; order Euonychophora; family Peripatidae; genus Epiperipatus; species Epiperipatus broadwayi. Next base: position 25,055 of record JAQFVV010008663.1, on the reverse strand, counting down.
TATACACTTTATCTTGTTTTCTTCTTCACAATTCTTTACTGCTGAAGATGCCTTGACTAAAAGATCACCACATTTTTCTCTTCCATATTATCACTTCATCATATCTGTCTTTGACAAACCATTTCTTCTCATGCTGCACAAAAAAAAATGTATTGTTGCCTTATTATTCATCTCCTTTACATTTCTCATCACTTCTGAAATCAAGCATCTATGGTATTTTATTCTCATTTATTCATTTAATAGGACCATCCTACCTAAATTTCCCATTTTTCAATAACATTATATTCCCTTCATTACCAACCATTCTCTTATCTCTAGATTTATCACTTTCATAATTTTTTTCACTTTTCATCTCAAAAATTCTATTTCTGTTGCTAACAACCTCTATTTTCCTTTTTTAATAATATAATAACATAAAATTTAAAAATGGAAAAAAATGTTTAACACACAGACATATATATATATATATATTGAAATAATATATTCATTTGGAATATATTTCATTGATATATAAATTAATTAAATGTATGAAATAAATTTTATTAATTCAAATGTGTGATGTCATTGATTTTATAAGACATTGAGTTGGTATTATTGTTACTTGAAAAACATTACACTGTACACTATTTTTATAAATAAAAATTGATTTTATTAAACTATAATATAAAAAGAAATTTAATTGTCTAATTTAAAATAGTAATTTTAAAGAATTGACAGTTACATTTTAAATAATTTTAAAATAAACTGTTCAATGGTAGGCTGCTGAATTTTAAAAAGAAAAAAACATTAGATTTTAAACTTTCCAAAATGAACTAGTAAATAAGGTTTTTGTCCTAAGAATTTGGTAAAGACACAAAAGATTGATTTACTTCTTCATGTTTTCATTTATCATCAATAGGATTATCTGCAAACTCATGATTTTTTTTTCTATATCATCCTTTAAGTTTATCTTCTATATTTTAAATGAAGCACTATATAGTAAAGACATTATCTGTTATATCATAACTTTGGATAACATTAATGGTAAATAAGTTAAACTACAAAACAATTTATAAATCTTGATTAAATATTTTTTATATATAATAAATTATTTTTCACATAAATATCATGCTGATATTGTTTTAAATTGTCAATTCTTAAATATGGGATCAATCATTACATGCTTAATTATCAAAGCTATAAGTAAGTAATATTTTCAAAATGTTTTAAATATAATATTCAAAATAATACATTTGTAATAAACAATTATTTATTTTATAGACGTCACATTTTAATACAGATTATGAAATATATAATCTGTATTATTTAATTATATTTATAATTTTAAATAATGATTGTTTAAATGGTAATATATACACATATGGAATTTAACTGCTACTATATGTATTTGCAACCGAGATATGTTGAGCTTGATATTATTTGCAAGTTCCAGTTATAAATTCCTATGACTTTACGTTGCAATGATTTTGCTTTTACTTTCTTAAGTATGCTTCATGTCTAGATCTTTATAAATAATAAGGTAATGATGAAGAATTAACATTTAAATATTTTATATATGACATTTTCAGAATATTTATTTTTATGTTGTTACCTAGAATATTGTAATATACAAAATTAAAAGTGTGTGAAGCGCTTGAAAGAGAAGCAATAGAGAGTTAAGATTATACATAACAAGCATTTCACCCATTGCTTAATTTTATAGTCCTCACTGCATAAGTTACTGTGATACTAGATATTGAGTTAAGTATAGCTTGGTTTGCTAAATAGCAATGTCTCATATTGCTGATCATAGATAGGTTTGTTAAATTTATATATTGATTTAGATATTGCTAGCTATTACAATGATATTATTGTTATTTTATTTTTTTTAATAAACTATTTTGTTTAAATAATAAATTATGTTGTTTCTTTTATTATTGATTATTACTTGAATTATAAAATACTGATATGTCAAATTAACAGGTAGCTAATCATGCTGGGTAAACTTGTCTTTTATTTTAAGATTTATTATTAGGTAGAATAGTTTCATTTTATAATTCACAACTTCTCAATATTTCTTTGTAATTGTAACTTTACTAATAAATTTAATTTCTTTCTTTGGTATTTTCTTATATTAATTATCAATAATAAATTGTAATCGATTATTGAAAAAAAGTCTAGATTTATTATCTAATGGTGCCTTCTAATAAAGTTATGTGTGGAACTATTTATCCATTATATATATATATATATATATATATATATATATATATATATATATATATATATATATATATATATATATATATATATATATATATATATATATATATATATATATATACACAATACTGTAAGTTATTACAGAGAATATATTTCAAATTTGATTTTCATGTATTTTCAGACTTTTGAAAATTATTACATGGACAGATAATTGAAACACTGGGGATTGAAATACATATCTACAAGCCTTGTGAATAATGTCATCTTTACTAAATCTATTATTAGCAAATTATTGATCATTAACTTTCAAATTATGTTCATTATATTTTATAACATAATTATATTTTCCATAATGCTGCATTTTATATATAAAATTAAAAAATAATCAATTTAAAACAAAATTGAAACAGACAACTCACTATAAATAAGTAAATAATAAATTAATATATCAATGGGACTTTCATTTCTTATTGGAAAACCTTTTCAAGATATTTCTTTATACACAATCACATGATCGACTACTAACAGCAACTCCACCCACATCCATTTCTCTAAAGATTTACTATTTTTCCATCCTATTTTAATATCATCAGGTAACTTTTTTTTTTTATCAATGTCTTATATAAATGAAGTGAACATGGAACTGAAACCCACTTCCTATTTCTATACACATGCTTTACACTATTTTTTGCATTATTATTTTTATTTCTGAAAATCTTTTTAATGTCTTTTCTTTTATATCCCACACTAATATAATGATTCTCAACTTCCAATTTCTATTGAAATGCTTCCTTTATATTCAATTTTAGCCTATCATTTTTTAACTTAAACTCTTTCAAAGCTGCTATATTCTGGATTCATGGTTAATATGAATTTGGATCAATTACAACTCTTATTTTCTTTAACCTTACTATAATTTTTAATAAGTACTTCACCAGTAATTCCTTTTCTCAAAAAATATCTAAATACTTTAATCTGTTCTCTTTTTTTCATTGTAAACTTAGTATTATATTTATCATTGTTCAATTATTTAAATGCATTACAATTATATCATAACCTTATCTATGATATTTTAAAGTTTCCTTATTTTTTATATACTTAACAATTATATTTTCCTACATAGTGATGAGACAATGGCACATATATTGGAGGAGTGTCAAATTTGGAATAGCATAAGAAACACTTTTAAATCTCTCATTAAAAACAAAGAATCAGCTTATATAAATTTGACTAAGGCATTCAAGAGTGGACATTTTGGGGTCATAAAATTGGCAACATTTATAAATTTTTCCATTTGGTCATAGAGAAATAAGACTATCTTTGAAAGTGGAGAAGAATATGACATGAAGAAAATGTCTTTACACTTTCTAAAAGAAATTAAAGAATTAGACCAAAAAGTTTCTCAGAATTGGATCTTCAACCAGACCTGGTCCCTAATAAACCTAAAACAAAGTGTAGTACCGACGATGAAAAAAATATAAAGTTGTAAATCCACAGATACTGACAAAATTTGATGAACCATTTACCTAAAACATTCTAGATAAACTTTATATGGAAGAGATCCAAGAACTAGAAAATTCCATTACAAAGTTACTCACCTAATTGATGAATAATAGAAAAGGGCTTTCATTTGATTAATGGATCAGTTTTAATCAATGACCCAATAAATATATTAAGTCTGCTTTAACAATGCCTAATGGTAACCGATTTGTTTACTGTAAAGAATCTATGAGATATTTCGTGTAATTTTCAGTCTTACGTATTCTATGAAAACCTGCTTTTAAGTAATTTTCATCAATGCAATCCCTATATTGGATTGGCTAACCACATGATCTATAAGTAAAGTATATGGTTTTCATATATGATTCATAATGATTAATCTATTGATATTTAAAATGTTAAATTAATACACACAGAAACATTGGAAATGGTCTTCACTTGATAAGATAAAGCTCTATAGACTAAATATGGTTTTAATCATTGTCCACATGTTCATAAATTAAGCAAACTTATATGTGTTTGAATTCACAAACACTATCATATATGTGATATACATGATCAGCTTAATGTAAATGGGTCACTACTATGATTTCTGGAATGGAAAGTTATATATCTTCAATTTCTGGTGATAACTAATGTCTTAATGTTATTGATATGTAATTGTTTTTTGCTTATATATATACAAGCGTAACCTCTGATTTTGTTGACTGGTCTCCTTTGAGATTGATATGTAAATGTCCTTCTTTTTGTAAATGATTCTTATGGTTTGTGAATAAAATTTCCTTTTGAAAGATAAAGCAAACTATATAAATCATCCCTTTGTTATATTCCAAAATTCTTTGTTATATTTAAAATATAAAGCATCATTTATCAATGATAATGTTTCTCTGATAACACATAACAATTCTTCTGAAATTATATTACACATTTTTATTTTATGAAAATCAACTTTTACATTATCTTCCCTAGGTATACTCTGATTCATTTTTAAATAATACAATCACTCTATTTCTATTTAATTTTATGTCATTTAATTTATCTATAAGTTCCTCTAAATTAATCTAATATTTGTCAAAACCTATTGGAATGAATCTTTTTTTACATATATCACTTAAATGTTTAAAATATAATTATTAAAGTTTAATATTACACTTAAATGCATGTCATCCTTGTGTATTTTAACCTTTCCAAATACATATAGATGTTCAAACGGTGTAGGATATAAAAATTTATATTCCTTTTCATTAGTCAACTGTTTAATTTTCATATGATTTAATAAATATTTTAATTCTATTTCCTGGGTGACACAAAATAGCAAATTAAAAAAGAAACTTTATAAGAAGTGAGATGATAAATGTATATGGTTGTGTGCTAAAGAAATGGAATCATATAAAAAATAATTATTTTGCTATAAAAAATTATAAGGAAGAACAGATGTAATATCTCTAGTATTAATTTTATATGAGCAATCACAGATTTTAAATAAAGAAATTAGATATATAGCATTTATAGGCAGGGATATGTTGATAGTGCAGAAGCTGTAAGTATTAAGAATAGTTTGAAAGCAGAATTACAATCAAAAATTAATAATGTTATTAATAAAAAGAATAAATGTAGTAAAAAAAATAAAGGAGAAGCCTATTACAAGACAAATTATGGAAAAGATAAATAACGAACATTTAATGGTAACAAGTAAAAAGTATTAAGGTTTGTTGTTTTAAATGAAATGGACTATGAGAGGAAAATAAAAGATATTCTAAAGCAGGTATACCAAAAGACAAATAACTATCCAGGAAATAGAATTAAAAAAATATATAAGATTTTATTAAATTATATAAAAATTAAAAAGTTAATTAATAAAAATACAAATACTTGTCTGAACGTTTGTAATGATGGTATATTATAAGATGTGATATGTTGGACTATTTCCATCATTTATGAGTGAATGTTGAATGTATAGAAAATTTTAAACTTTCCAAATACAAACAACTTGTTAGTTATAACACCCAAATAGCCAATACAGGTTACTAACTAGTTGTTTGTATTTGGAAAGTTTAAATAAAGTTTAAAATAGTCCAACATATCACATTTTATAATATACCATCATTACAAATCTTCATACAAATAGTATATTTAATCTAAACTCATATCAGCAATAGCCACAGAAAATAGCAGCTTTGAAATTATTAAACTAAAAGTTGATAGGCCTAAGTTAAAAAATGGATGTGTAATTCAAAAGATGGGTAATATTAAAAATAGGGTAGGGTTTGTTTATAAAATTAGTTGTGATGTCTGCAATATGATATATATATATATATATATATATATATATATATATATATATATATATATATATATATATATATATATAAGTCAGGCAGGGAAGACTGTCATTGAAAGAGGTAAGGAGCATGATAAGGCAATTAACAAAAAGGAAAGAAGATCAGGGCCATATATACACATTTTGGGATATTAGACATACAATGAACTGTGAAATAAATTATTCCAGTGAAAGGTTCAGCACAATGGGGGGGGGGGGCATTGTTACATTATTAAACTTAAGAGTTATAATTTTAAATAAAGAAAAAAAAATATTTTTTTTTAGATTTTGTAAATATATTATAAAAAAAAAAAAAACTAGTAAAAAACGTAATCATTTTTATGTAAATATATGTAGTTTACTAATAGAAATAGATTATGGTTAACTTTAGTAAATTTGGGAATGGATGGAGATTTAGTGGGCATTTTTAAAAACTTATATGAAAATAATTACAATATGTATCAATTAGGGAATATATAATCAGTTAAAGTTAAAAATGGGGTGGAGTAAAGCAAGAATGCCCTATGTCACCTATTTTGTTTTTGTTGTATTTGGCAGAAATGGAGAGGAATAGAAAGAATAGAAAGGGGGGGTAGAGATACCTTTAATAGGTGGCAAGGGAATATATACACTGTTGGGTCTTTTATTTGTGGATGATGTCTTTTTGTGCACAGAAACAAGGGAATATATGGAAGTTATGCTGAGGAAATGTTCAAGAATGGGTAAATAGACGGGAATTAAATTTAGTGAAAAAAATCAAAAGTAATGATGATTAATATTAGGAAAAGAGATGACAAAAAATTGTTACTGGGATATATAACACATGGTGAATAAGTATAACAATTTGGGCATCATTTTAACAAATCAGAGAAATTGCTTTGATGAATAAGAGAAAAAAATGATAAATGAAGCAAAGAAAAGAAATGGATTGATAATGAAACTAACAGTGTTTTCACATAATAAATATGATGTAGCTAGAATTGTATGGGAGTGGCAGTATAAAGGTTAAAATATGAATATGATGAGTTATGTGTTAGTAAAGGGGTATTAGATTACTTAGAAAAAGTATAAAGAAAAGTAGGAAGACATGCATTAGATGCAGATGGATGAATGGCAAAGTGCCAATTCAAGGAAAAATGGGATGGTCAAGATATTATATGAGATGCAAAAATCAAAATGAAAATAAAAGAGACAAAATAGTATTTAATTGGGTTATGAATAAAGGGCAGGCAACAAGAGGGATGAGCAAGGTAATGTGGTATGCAGAAGATTTGGATAAAGAATTTAAGTCAGTATACTTATGCAAAAGGTGGGATGATTGTGTTAAAAGAATTGTTAAATGTTATAGTGACAAGGAATGGGATAGAAGAATAGATGTATTAATAAAGAATAGAGAGTTGGAGAGATGGAGAACTAATAGGAAAAGTATAGAGTTTAAATATATATTGAAGTAAACAGAATTGTGGGTGCAAATTAATTTATGATAATAGTAAAGAAAGTAGTTTACTGTTTAAGACTCGAATGAGATCTTTAACAAGGCAAAATACACATAAATGGGAAAATGTGAGTTATTTAGTATGCAAGTTGTGTAAGTAAAGCATAGAAAACATTAGGCATCTGTTAATTGAATGCAAATGCCTGAAAGCAGAAAGGGTACAAATAATGAAGTTGTGGAAAAATAAATACATATAAACAAAATTATTGAAAAGAAAATGGGCTATTGGTCTTTATGCTGGGTAAGAGAAAAGATAGGGGTAGTTTAGATATAAAGACCATGGAATTGACAAAGATTGTGTTGTGGAAATGAGATGTAGCAGGATATGGAAAAACTTCGGTCAGGGAATGGAAAGAGAATGTAAAATGGGTAACAGGTTTGTCTAGGCATAGTTGCTGAGAGATTCCTGACTCTGTATAAGGTAAAGTCATAGTGCATCACATCACAATACACATAAATGAAAAAAATGTGGGTGATTAATTCTGCAACTTGTGTAAGAAAGGCATAGAAAATATTAAGCACCTGTTAATTGAATATAAATGTCTAAAAGCAAAAAAGAGTACAAATAATGAAGTTGTGGTTGAATAAATAAATATAAACAAAGTGATAATATAAAAAGTAGTTAAGCACCTGTTAATTGAATGTAAATGCCTAAAAGCAAAAAAGAGTACAAATAATGAAGTTGTGGTTGAATAAATAAATATAAACAAAGTGATAATATAAAAAGTGGTTATTGTTTTTTTACGCTGGGCTTGGGAAAGACAGAGAGGATTTAGATATAACAGCTATGGAGTTGACAAAGATTATGTTGTGGAAATGAGATGGAGCAAAATAAAGAAGAGTATAGGAAAACTCAGGGTCAGGAATAAAAAAAGGTAAAATGCTATTAGTTTCTATGGGCATAGTGGCTGAGAGATTTCTGACCCTGTGTAAGGAGAAGTCACAGTGCATCACCTCATATATGAGATGGGAATTAAATTTAGTGATGAAAAATCAAAAATAATGATGATTAATACTGGGGAAAGAGAAAACAAATAACTTTTATTGGGGAATATAAAGTTAAGTGCAGTGAATAGGTATACCTATTTGGGAGTCATCCTAAGTAATCAGAGAAATTGCTTTGAAGAATGGTTAAAAATATTGATAAATGAAGCAAAGAAAAGAAAGGGATTGATAAAAAAATTAACAGTATTTTGATATAATAATATTATGTAGCTAGAATTGTAAGGGAATGGCAGTAAATATGGTAATGATGCATTATGTGTTAGTAAAGGGGTGTAAGATTACCTAGAAAAAGTACAAAGAGAAGTAGAAAGACATGCATTGGATGCAGATTATCTGTGTGTATGGCAAAGAAGAAAATTCAAGGAAAAATGGGATGGTCAAGTTTTTAAATGAGAGATGCAAAAAGAAAAATGAAAATGTTCAGTAGATAGCAATTTATAAATAATAAGAGAATATCCAAAATAGTAATTAATTGGATTATGAGTAAAAGTCAGTCAACAAGATGGGTCAAAGGTAGTACAGTATGCAGAAGATTTGAATAAAGAATTTATGTCAGTATACTTATACAAAAGATAGTATGATTGGGTTAGGAGAATTGTTGAGTATTATAGTGACCAATGAATTGAATAGAATAATAGATGCATTAATAAAAAAAAATAAAAAATAGGGAGTTGGAGAGATGGAGAACTAGTAGTAAACAGAATTTTATCCAAGGAAAATAGTTTACTGTTTATGGCTCGAATAGGATATTTAGCAACAAGAGAATATACACATAAATATAAAAATGTGGGTGATTTAGTATGCAAGTTGTTAATTGAATCTAAATGCCTAAAGGCAGAAAGAGTACAAATAATGAAGTAGTGGAAGAATAAATATAAACAAAGTGGTTACAGACAAGGGATTCTTGTTTTTATGCTGAATTAAGACAAAGATAAGAGGGATTTAGCTATAAAGACCATGGAGTTGACAAAGATTATGTTGTGGAAATGGGGTGGAGCAGGATAGAGAAGAATATGGGGAAAACTTTAAAGTGGGGAATGGAAATGAAGAGGTAAACTGACTAACAGGTTTCTCTGGGCATAGTGGCTGAGAGATTCCTGACTCCAAATAAGGAGACATCACAGTATGTCACATCACACATGACTGTGTAAAAATAAACATTTTAAAAAGGGTCCAATAAAAAAGGAAACTGGCCTTGATATATTAGATTTGTTTTTATTTATAGTGAGTTGCCTGTTTCAGTTTTGTTTTAAATTTATTATTTTTAACTTTTACATATTTAGAAAAAAAAAATTAAGTCAGACTTTCAAGCTCTCTACATTGATTCACTCTGTGTGTAACTAATACACATGACCACATACATGTGAAAGAGATAAATGATCTCAAATATATGTATTTCATGCTAAACTAGCCCTCATCAGTAGGTCCAGATCATCATCCCCTCTCATATATATATATATATATTGTACCGGTCAGAATTGTATGTTCATTTAACAAGGTTTAGAATCTAAGCAAAAGTACCCTAAATCCACTCATGCCCGAGATACACAGGTCAGGAGCAATCATGAATTCTGCCCTATTTGCTCTTCTCTAAAACTACAACATTATAAACAACACTTCTGATGATAACAGATGAAATTATATTAATTCCAGTCCTGGAGACACATGAGATCTACACGGTAATTAGTATAAATAAATAATATTAAATCTTGACTCAATCAAATATCTTATGTAAGAGGAAAATCTATAAATTTAAATAAATTGCACACAGCTAGCATGGCAAAGGAAACATAAAATTTATATAGTATCCATCCAGACTGAGCAAAGACAGAACAACCCAGAGATAAATGTCCATTTAAAATAATCAGTTATAACTTCCAAATATTACTAACACTATTATAAGAGTTAAATAGGATTAAATGAGTGAGATTCAGTAAGACACAAATGCATGAGTAATTATCAACATAATTTAATGAACATAAACAATTTAATTTACATTAGAAACAAAGCACAGATTTCATGTGGTTATTACTTTGCATATGGGCAACTGTTTAGTATGCTAATGAGCTATAAATATTAATAAATTAATGTTATCAATGCTATGATCATTACTTTAAGTAATAATAAAGGACGTTTATAAATTCATCTCCAAAGAGAGGTTTATTGTTGATATGATAGTTAAATAATTTATCATTCCTGAGCGTATCTGGGCCTGTACAAATGAGGAATGGATTAGCCTAAATAAGCTTTACTGTGACAATCCTAAAATATTCGATTAATTATTAAATGAGTGGTTCACAAACATCACTGTGCCACGTCTTATAGATAATATGAGAACTATACATAAAGAGAACTCGCAGTGCTGACCATAAAGATAGCGTTAAAAGTGGAGTTTATGTCCTTCTTTGGACTAAAAGCTTTATCATATAAGAGATCGCTTGTATTCATAACAAGGCGATATTCAAAGAGATTAGTAGTAAGATTCCATAGTACGTTTACCAACGTTATCCAATGAAGAGCCTTAACGAATTAATGTCTGTCCTGAAATTGGAGTTATCAAATCTCATTCTCAACATCCGGAGAAATAAATATGACAAAGCAAAATACAAAATCTTGAGAATGCTATCATAAGTAAGCAATGTGAATGTAGCTTAAGTCTTAAACATTTTAATGTACTAATTTAAGCTTAAATAAAATAATACCATGCGTAATGCTATGACAAAATATTAATCCACTCAGCAACTTACGTAAAACCTTAGCAAATTAGAATGTCAAATATGGAAGAGGGAAATATTATTTTCCTATTTAACAAGCCCCAAATATTCTCAAACGATAGTATATTGTAAGCACGTTAACACTTAATCGCATATAAGTAATAAATAGTTGTTAAAATAGATTAATAATCAAAATTATTTAAAGAACATAAAATACATTTAAATTGATAGCGTAAACAATAAAAAGTTTATCTTATCCCATAATATGAGTTTTTAAACAATCCGCCATTAAGCATATATTTCAAAATATTCAATCAAGCAAACTGTGTTCAATAAGAAATTTTTACGTTTAACTATTTAAATATTCCAAAATATCGGAATGGTGGCTGAAATAATATAAGTTCGCTAGATTGAAACATTAGCATACTAAAATTAATTCAATAAAATACATGGTTTAAAATAAGTTTTGCCACATGAAAAGATAACTAAAGTGTGAAACTTAAAAGCTAGTGATAGATTTAAAGTATGATTATGTGCTAGTGTTTTATAGAAAGAGATTTTAAAACTTAAGAGAGAAAATCACAAATTTAACGATAATTAAGTTTACAGGCAGTTACCAAATAAATAAAGATTAAATTATGAGTACAATTAAAATTTAGGAAAGAAATGAGGAATATAAAGAGTTCATTCTTCGGCAAAATGGCTTACCTTTAAAAGTTATGGTTAAAAGTTATGGCGGCCATTTAGGATAATGTATACGAAGTTTAGATGTGAAGGCACTGTCAACAAAATAATGGTAGGCATCTTCCAATAGTTCTTTTACAGTTCTCAAGAAGTGATGGCATGGCAGGAAGGCAGGACAAAGGCGATCCAAGATCAGGATGGCAAATCTTTCAACTACTCACAAGTCATTATGTTTTCACTTTCTAATCGAACACAAGACAAGAGTGATTTGAACTCCTTTTGCGTGTTCCTAGAACTTCTGCTCCTCCTATACATGAAATTTGGCAACATTGGAAGATGTAAACAAATACGTTCCAGAAAGCATAATTTAAACATATTTTTAAAATTGCAAATAACTTTAAGAATATGATTTTTGTTAGACTTGAAATAGTTAAATGAGAATGGCATTTTTAAATTGTAATAATACTTTCTAGAACTTTCTGGCATTGCTTTAGCTTTACATTAATTATATTCATTTTTATATCTGTAATACATATACGCACATACACAATTATCTAAGTGAAAGGAATTTACAAGCTTGGAAATAAAATATACTTAAGCTAAAATAATAATTCAACTGGTTACACATAACCATTTTTAATAAACAGGGTGGAAGTTATATGTGTATATGTGTGTGCTTAACATTCCTGGATGCCCAAATAAACATATAAACTGGTTCAAATCCTACTTTAAAGGTATGTAATGTCATCAGACAGTGATCCTAAATATGTACTACAGATTTACTGTTTCAATATATATATAATCACTGCTCAGTTTATATTAAGATAGCAAATCTTCAAACATTAAATGATAGACTTCAATTATCAAATTTTCAATGATATGGATGGCTGAAGAGTTGGAGAGTGGAGAAGATTGAAGTGTCTCCATGAAAGTGTGAAGATTTGCTATCTTAAAATAAATTGAGAACTGATTATATATGAGTGTGAGAAATTATGATCTGGACCAATTGATGAGTGTTAGTTCAGCATGAAGTAAGGTATAAGGAGATCATTTATCTTTTTCATATATTTAATTCTAAGAAATAATACTCCTTTATGTTGTTTATCTTATAATCAATGAAATATAATATAAATCTTTATTATATAATAATAACAACTTGTAAATACATCACAGAAAAATTATATATATAAAAGCCTTTTTCGGTAATTCTCAATTTTTTTACCCTTCTCAATATGATACCTCGTACTAATACTAACACGTATATTACGTATATAGCGACATCTATTGACATTTTCTATAATTCACATTTTTATCATTTTATTTATTTCCCCTTATATTACTTTCCATTCTTTATCCATTACCCAATCAAGGAAAGTAATATAAGGGGAAATAAATAAAATGATAAAAATGTGAATTATAGAAAATGTCAATAGATGTCGCTATATACGTAATATACGTGTTAGTATTAGTACGAGGTATCATATTGAGAAGGGTAAAAAAATTGAGAATTACCGAAAAAGGCTTTTATATATATAATTTTTCTGTGATGTATTTACAAGTTGTTATTATTATATAATAAAGATTTATATTATATTTCATTGATTTTCATATATGTGTGGTCATGTGTACTGGTTATATAAGATGGAGTGGATAGATGTAGAGAGCTTGAAAGTCTGAATTCAAATATCTTCTACCTCTTCTCATTACATTAAGTTCAGAAACAGACCATATACTTGTATTTACATATTAAATAGTCAGTCTATATTCTGCTCATTCCACTTCTGTGTATTGAAATAGACATATTAAGGTCCTATATGTGATGGGTCAGATTGACTTAAGGTTAATATGAATATGACAATAGTATTGGCATCAACAAGAGCTTTGGGTGTTCAATCATCAGATTTTCAATGATATGGATAGCTGAACAGTTGTGAAAATGGAGAAAATTAAAGCCTATAAATTAAAGTTTGAAGATTTGCTATCTTAATATAAAGTGAGTACTGATTACATATACATGTGGGAGATGATGATTGGATCTACTGAAGACACTGGTTCAGCACAAAATGTAAATATTGGAGATCATTTATCTTTTTTACATGTATGTGGCCATGTGTCCTGGTTGTATAAGATGGAGTGGAAAGATGTAGGAAACTTGAAAGTCTGAGTTCAAATCCCTTCTAATGACATTAGCTTCAGTATAAATAATATAGGTGTATTTAAATATATATATATAAATGAGATGTGGAAGTGTATGGATCTTCTAAAGAAATAAGTTCTTTAAAACTGGTTTGTTTAGTATTAACTTAATAATGATATACTAATGGTATATCAATAATAGAAATACCTATTATTCAACAACTTTTATTATCTAAAAAAAAAAAAATTGTAGGTGATTTATAATTTTCTATAATAAATAAATTAGCTTGTATTCATATTTACAAATTAAAATCAAAAGAAAGAAACATTCAGTAAATATCTATAAATTAATAACCCTAATTTCAGTAAATGAGGTGCCTGCTTTTTCTATCTTAGCAAAGTTGCAATTTATAGTGAAATGTACATATAATCTTAAAAATTAAAAAAAAAGCCACACATTTGAAACAGTCTCGGATTTCAGATTATGTATATAAAAATTAATAGCTCAAACATCTATCAATTAAGACAATCAAATTGCCAAAAATACACAAATACCAATTTTGATATCACTTTAAAATAATTAATATATTATCTCATCCATTACAACTGATTCAAAGCTTTCAAAACTGATATTAACACTGGCTTCTGAATCAATTAATTATTTGATCCTAAGTAATAACAAAGACAATTCTATATAAATAGTAATCTCAAAACTGCACACATTTTAAAGCATGAAATAATTATGATACACATTAAGTCAAATATGAATTCAGCTCATATTATAATATCTAAATGCATTCTCAAAATTAAAATTAGGAGAATAAAAAAATAGTTAAATCATAGTTACAAACATTTGGAAACATACACACATATTCTTAATATTAATTCAAAAACGTACAAATAAAAATACACAAATCAGAGCATTAAATTGTTATCTATTGAATTTTAAATAAAAATCCTTCATTGAAAAGGATAAATGAAATTCACAACCGTTAATGAATTGTTGTTGATATAATTAATAAGCAAATACATGAATATATTCTAGGGATAAAAACCCAATTTCATTTTTAAATATTAAAATAAGCACATATCTCGAGAAATAAAATATACACATACATATATTAAAATTTTATTCCATTGATGGAACTCTGCCGGAAAATAAAAATTATAAATAATTTAACATTAAGAATACATGATGTGTAGGGTGTGCTATCAGCGAAATACTTTTTTTATAAACATACGCACACGCTCATACACAAAAAGTGGGAGAAGTATTACTGCAAATCTTTAAAAAAAATACAAGCACACATTGTTGCAATACTATAAATAAGTCGTCTGGTTTATATATATATACAAAGAAAAAATATAAAGCAAAACGCAGCATCAATGCTTATATATGCAGTCAGTCTGAAAACAAATCTAATTCATAATATCTTAGCAAATATTATTAAATAAGAAAATAATACTATCGCAACTAATTAAATAATGCTTTTAGAGAAGGGAAGCAAAAAAAAAAAAAAACGATCAATACTTTATGATTAGACAAAATCAAACGAATTTATTTTGTTTTCGAGTCGATGGATTTTTTAAGTAACATTTTAATATAACTGAATTAAATAAACTATAGAGATGCATAAGAAGTTACATTTTAAGAAATAATATTGTTCACTCATATTTATTTGCAATTTTCAAAAGCGGCATTGTGAATAGATGAAATTAAAATTAACGTAAATTAACACACACACACACACATATATATATATATATTATTATTATTATTATTATTATTAATGAAATTAGACTTAAACAACATAGTAAGTATAAGAGTAATTTAACATTGAGAGAGATGAATGCATTACGCAATTTAGTGAAAAGACAGGATATTATTATAAAACCAGCTGACAAAGGTGGATCAATAGTAATTATGAATAAAGATGATTATGTTAAAAAAGCTCTGGAGCTTTTAGATGATAAAATTTTTTATGAGCCTATTTCACTAACCACTATTAATTCATTATTCAAGGGTATACTTTTTAGTTTAAAAGATATGAGAGCTAGGGGTCTTATAAATAATAATGTATATAACTTTTTAGTACCAACCAAAATTCATCCTAGTAGTTTTTATATTTTGCCAAAGATTCATAAACCTGATTGTCCTGGCAGACCTATTGTAGCTAGTAATGGTAGTCCTACAGAAAATATTTCAGCATATGTTGATAATATTATTAAATTTATTCCACCATCATTTAATTCTTATGTTAAAGATACTACTCATTTTCTTTGTGTGTTAGAAAATATTAAATCTGAATTACCAGTTGATTGTTTTTTGGTTACTTTGGATATTGTATCATTATACACAAATATACCTCATGATGATGGAGTTGAGGCTATTAAATGTGATTTACAAGATAGAGAGTATGATCATGGTCTTATTACTACTATGGTTGAATTAATATATTTGGTTTTAAGAAATATTTTTTTTACTTTTGATTCTAGATACTATTTACAGAAACAAGGTACTGCAATGGGTACAAAGATGGCACCAAGTTATGCGAATATTTTTATGTCAAAACTAGAGTCCTCTATACTTGATAATGCTAAGCTGAAACCTCACACTTGGCTTAGATATTGAAACAGACAGATCGAAGAATCGATCTTAGTTTCATGGTTGTCATTTAAGAACGGTAATTCTAAACCACTATTTACCCGCAATGAGACTTTTTCTATTCCAAGCCACATAAATTTTAAGTTATTTATTTTGTGTTTGTTTAAAAAGAATTTAATGTAAAGAGTATGAGTATAAATGTCACAAATCATGATAAATAATATTCGTGTGTGTGTGGTTTGTGGATTTATATTAGCTCAATTTAAAAGTTTCAATTGCGGGTATATTTTCTTTAAATTTTAATTTTGCAAATTATACAAAGTCATTTAAAAATGCTGATCAAAAGTCACATTCCTTTGATCAGTATTTTTAATCAAAATCTTACTTGTACAAAATGTATAGGATAATTAATTTGTACTTTGATGAATTAACATAATGAATGTATATTTTTGTATTCACGAATTCCGATGTAATTGTTTTGTCAATTTAGAATCATGTATTAAATTTAAAAATAAATGAAAACCGAACAATGGAAATGAGAAACGTAGAAATCTTATCAAGAAAGGCAAATGCTATTGTATAGTCAAAATTAGATATTGCTGGAGGCCAGGAAATCAAAGGAGGCGGAGTCATGAACAAAAACTAGGCAGAAAGGTCAACCGTGGCCATCTTGAAAATATAGGATAGACACTCTAACTTTTGACTTGGCTGTGCTTAGATCGTCTCAAGCTACAGCAAAGTAGTTGTTCCAGAGAAATCACTTCAACCGTTATTAAGAAGTTGCCCGGTAAACTGCAATAATGATGGGCTAAGTCCAAGAAGCTGATTCCTGTTCTGCCAATTTAAATCTTTCGTACCGCTGATCTGTAATGTTTTCCGTGCTTCCAGTCTTCCAAATGCCAACATTTAAATTAACCATGCCGTTCTAAAAAATTTAAAATGTGCGCCTACGTTCTTCATACATATCACCGCAAAAAGAAAAGCCGGACGAAGAAAGAATGGTAACTTTTGTTACATGAACTTTTTTTACTTTCCTCTCAGTAATAATTTTAAATTTAATCTGTTAACCTAATTAATTGCATGTAAATTTCTTGTTTTCCATTTGAAAATGTTACACAAAAACCTGTCAGTAAATTTCTTCTCTAATATTTCTGCGCTCTAGTCTTTAGATGATAATATTTAATATTTGTGCCTACTAATAATCCATTTGTGAATACATTTATATTTTACTATTACTTATTTTACAAACAAAATGATGCCAATAATAATATTTCTCAACTCTAATTAAAGTCAGTAAAGTTTATCTCATAATATTTATTATATTCATTTTAAAAGTAATTTTCTTTTATCGAACTAAAAATTGTTTCATTTATGTTGAGTTGAGAGATATTCAAGTATTTTTATTGTTTCTTTTACTTTGTCATGATATTTTAATCTACACTCCAAATCTCAAATACTTAAAATAGTCTAAAATTTTATTATATTTTTTTTATATATTATTACGGAGTAATAATAATAAGTGAATATTTATTGCTATTATTACCTTCCGAACAATCTGGGGAGTTATGGGTTTCAGAGTGAAATTAATTAATTGTTACTTTTGCGATCGTTTGATTTCGCCATGTTATTATTGAATAGTTATATCGGGCTGTTGCGTAGAACATGTTACGGATAGATAAAATGGTTTATATAATTTCGTTTTAAAATCCACTTCCGATCACTCTTCCTCGATGTTACGGTGGCAATGCCTTTACCTTCGCCTAAGTTGGCGTCTCGTTTTACTACCATATGGAGAGAAAGAAATTCTTCTCCAGGTAATCTCTTGAATCATCGGGGTTCGAAAATGATCCCGGCTGGTTGTAGTGTCTCGGATCTACTTGGGGGCATTAAGACTTGTCAAAGTACAAGCCGCCCGGTATTCCGTCCATGCACCGCAAGTTATTATTGTAGTGTACCTTAATCCTTGCAACCATCAGTACATCAGTATTATATATTATATTTTTATATAAAACCGCCTCCCATTTATCCGTATATGCAATGGTTCGAATCTATTAAATAAAACAACTTAATATAAACTAGTAGTTAAATATTTTAAGTGCTCCAATTACTCTGATTCTCATATCAACCTGTACAACCATTTAAACACATAAATATTGGCATGAGTTTGTTAATCAGTACAAACCGATTATTGAGGACTAGCAGCAATTTATTATAAAATACATATGAGAGTTTTACCGTACCTATAAATAATATTATTCAATGCTTTCAATAATTTATTAAAAATTTATCTAACCTACTTTTGTCTCTCTTGCATTATTACTCTCGACATCTAGTCAATCACCTGCTGTCTGTACCGACAACTTAAATATATACATTAAATTATTAGCCGGACCAATATCATTGGTGAGCATGCGTCTGTGGACATAAATACAAGCGTTAGCAAGTTTTTTAACTTGCATTTTTGTTTATCATAAATGTACCTTTGAGGTCTTTCTTGCAATGATGTGAGATTGCAAAGGCTTCTACTATGTGGTGATGCTGAACTGAGGTCAGACCCGAGATAGCTTTCTGGTTTGCTATGCTGAGTTTGAAGACATTACGTGTCTAAAGAATTCACGCTTGCCAAGCTGAATAAAGAAATTGTTCCACAAACATAGGTTTCTATTTAGATCTAGTTTCTTTATTCCTGTCTTTCACTGTGCATAGCAATCAGCTTGAAATCGCTGATCTGAAAGCTCGAATTTTAGATAGAATAGTGAATACTAACTACTCTGACGTTTTATAAAATAAAACATACGCTTGATGGGCGTTTTTGGTAGAAACGCCATCTGTGGACATAAATACACGTTGTACAGTTTTTTAACTTGCATTTTTGTTTATCATCAAATGCACCTTTGAGGTCTTTCTTGCAATGATATAGATTGCAGAGGCTTCTACTATGTGGTGATGCTGAACTGAGATCAGACCCATATAGCTATCTGGTTTAATATGCTGAGTTTGAAGACATTATGTGTCTAAAAAATTCATGCTTGCAAGCTGAATAGAAATTGTTTCATAAACGCTCAGAGTTTGTATTTAGATCTAGTTTCTTTATTCCTGTCTTTCACTGACAATAGCAAATAGCTTGAAATCATGATCTGAAAGTGGAATTATAGTTAGAGATAGTGAATACTGAACTTCTCTGACGTTTATGTAAACAAAACATACGCTTGATAGGCTTTTTTGGTAGAACGCCATCTGTGGACATAACACAATCGTTAGTATGTGTTTTTAACTTGCATTTTTTTTATCATAAATGTACCTTTGAGGTCTTTCTTATAATGATATAGATTGCAGAGACTTCTACTATGTGGTGATGCTGAACGAGATCAGACCCATATAGCTATCTGGTTTTTTATGCTGAGTTTGAAGACATTACGTGTCTAAAAGTTCTAACGCTTGCAGCTGAGTAGAAATTGTTTCATAAACGTCAGAGTTTGTATTTTAGATCTAGTTTCCTTTATTCCTGTCTTTCACTGACGATAGCAAATAGCTTGAAATCATGATCTGAAAGTGGAATTATAGTTAGAGGATAGTGAATACTAACTACTCTGACGTTTATGTAAACAAAACATACGCTTGATGGGCGTTTTTGGTAGAACGCCATCTGTGGACATAAATACAAGTGTTAGCAGTTTTTTAATCTTGCATTTTTGTTTATCATAAATGTACCTTTGAGGTCTTTCTTGCAATGATATAGATTGCAGAGAGCTCTACTATGTGGTGATGCTGAACTGAGATCAGACCCATATAGCTATCTGGTTTGCTATGCTGAGTTTGAAGACATTACGTGTCCTAAAAATTCACGCTTGCAAGCTGAACAGAAATTGTTTCATAAACGCTCAGAGTTTGTATTTTAGATCTAGTTTCTTTATTCTGTCTTTCACTGACGATAGCAAATAGCTTGAAATCATGATCTGAAAGTGGAATTATAGTTAGAGATAGTGAATACTAATCTACTCTGACGTTTATGTAAAGCAAACATACGCTTGATGGGGCATTTTTGGTAGAACGCCATCTGTGGACATAAATACAAGCGTTAGCAAGTTTTTTAACTTGCATTTTTGTTCATCATAAATGTACCTTTGAGGTCTTTCTTGCAATGATATAGATTGCAGAGGCTTCTACTATGTGGTGATGCTGAACTGAGATCAGACCCATGTAGCTATCTGGTTTGCTATGCTGAGTTTGAAAGACATTACGTGTGCAGAGAATTCACACCTGCAAGCTGAATAGAAATTGTTCCATAGAACGCTCAGAGTTTGTATTTAGATCTAGTTTCTTTATTCTGTCTTTCACTGACGATAAAATAGCTTAAAAAAATCATGATCTAAGTGGAATTAGAGTTAGAGATAGTGAATACTAACTACTCTGACGTTTATGCAAACAAAATATACGCTTGATGGGTGTTTTTTGTAGAACGCCATCTGTGGACATAAATACAAGCGTTAGCAAGTTTTTTAACTTGCATTTTTGTTTATCGTAAATGTACCTTTGAGGTCTTTCTTGCAATGATATAGATTGCAGAGGGCTTCTACTATGTGGGTGATGCTGAACTGAGATCATACCCAGTATAGCTATCTTTGTTTATTATGCTGAGTTCGAAGACATTACGTGTCTAAAAAATTCACGCTTGCAAGCTGAATAGAAATTGTTTCATAAACGCTCAGGGTTTGTATTTTAGATCCTAGTTTCTTTATTCCTGTCTTTCACTGATTGATAGCAAATAGCTTGAAATCATGATCTGAAGAGGTGGAATTATAGTTGAAGATAGTGAATACTAACTACTCTGACGTTTATGTAAACAAAAAATAAGATTGATGGGCGTTTTTTGTAGACCGCCATCTGTAAACATAAATGCAAGCCTCAGCAAGTTTTTTAACTTGCATTTTTGTTTATCATAAATGTACCTTTGAGGTCTTTCTTGCAATGATATAGATTGCAGAGGCTTCTACTATGTGGTGATGCTGAACTGAGATCAGACCCATATAGCTATCTGGTTTGCTATGCTGAGTTTGAAGACATTACGTGTCTAAAAAATTCACGCTTGCAAGCTGAATAGAAATTGTTTCATAAACGCTCAGAGTTTGTACTTAGATCTAGTTTCTTTATTCCTGTCTTTCACTGACGATAGCAAATAGCTTGAAATCATGATCTGAAAGTGGAATTATAGTTAGAGATAGTGAATACTAACTACTCTGACGTTTATGTAAACAAAACATACGCTTGATGGGTTTTTTTGGTAGGAACACCATCTGTGGACATAAATACAAGCGTTAGCAAGTTTTTAACTTGCATTTTTGTTTATCATAAATGTACCTTTGAGGGTCTTTCTTGCAATGATGTAGATTGCAGAGAGCTTCTACTATGTGGTGATGCTGAACTGAGGTCAGACCCATATAGCTATCTGGTTTGCTATGCTGAGTTTGAAAGACATTACGTGTCCAAAAAATTCACGCTTGCAAGCTGAATAGAAATTGTTTCATAAACGCTCAGAGTTTGTATTTAGATCTAGTTTCTTTATTCCTGTCTTTCACTGACGATAGCAAATAGCTGGAAATCATGATCTGAAAGTGGAATTATAGTTAGAGATAGTGAATACTAACTACTCTGACGTTTATGTAAACAAAACATACGCTTGATTGGCGTTTTTGGTAGGACGCCATCTGTGGACATAAATACAAGCGTTAGCAAGTTTTTTAACTTGCATTTTTGTTTATCATAAATGTACCTTTGAGGTCTTTCTTGCAATGATATAGATTGCAGAGGCTTCTACTATGTGGTGATGCTGAACTGAGATCAGAACCATATAGCTATCTGGTTTGCTATGCTGAGTTTGAAGACATTACGTGTCTAAAAAATTCACGCTTAAGCTGAATAGAAATTGATTCATAACCAAAGAGTTTGTATTTAGATCTAGTTTCTTTATTCCTGTCTTTCACTGACGATAGCAAATAGCAAGAAATCATGATCTGAAAGTGGAATTATAGTTAGAGATAGTGGGAATACTAACTACTCTGACGATTATGTAAACAAATCATACCTTGATGGGCGTTTTTGGTAGAGCGCCATCTGTGGACCCATAACATACAGCGTTAGCAAGTTTTTTAACTTGCATTTTCTTTATCATAAATGTACCTTTAGGTCTTTCTTGCAATGATATAGATTGCAGAGGCTTCTACTATGGTGATGCTGAACTGAGATCAGACCCTATATAGCTATCTGGTTTGCTATGCTGAGTTTGGAAGGACATTACGTGTCTAAAATTCACGCTTGCAAGCTGAGTAGAAATTGTTTCATAAACGCTCAGAGTTTGTATTTAGATCTAGTTTCTTTATTCCTGTCTTTCACTGACGATAACGAATAGCTTGAAATCATGATCTGAAAGTGGAATTATAGTTAGAGATAGTGAATACTAACTACTCTGACGTTTATGTAAACAAAACATACGCTTGATGGGCGTTTTTGGTAGAACGCCATCTGTGGACATAAATACAAGCGTTAGCAAGTTTTTTAACTTGCATTTTTTTTTATCATAAATGTACCTTTGAGGTCTTTCTTGCAATGATATAGATTGCAGAGGCTTCTACTATGTGGTGATGCTGAACTGAGATCAGACCCATATAGCTATCTGGTTTGCTATGCTGAGTTTGAAGACATTACGTGTCTAAAAAATTCACGCTTGCAAGCTGAATAGAAATTGTTTCATAAACGCTCAGAGTTTGTATTTAGATCTAGTTTCTTTATTCCTGTCTTTCACTGACGATAGCAAATAGCTTGAAATCATGATCTGAAAGTGGAATTATAGTTAGAGATAGTGAATACTAACTACTCTGACGTTTATGTAAACAAAACATATGCTTGATGGGCGTTTTTGGTAGAAGCGTCATCTGTGGACATAAATACAAGGCGTTAGCAAGTTTTTTAACTTTGCATTTTTGTTTATCATAAATGTACTCTTTGAGGTCTTTCTTGCAATGATATAGATTGCAGAGAGGCTTCTACTATGTGGTGATGCTGAACTGAGATCAGACCCATGTATAGCTATCTGGTTTGCTATGCTGAGTTTGAAGACATTACGTGTCTAAAAAATTCACGCTTGCAAGCTGAATAGATAATTGTTTCATAAACGCTCAGAGTTTGTATTCAGATCTAGTTTCTTTATTCCTGTCTTTCACTGACGATAGCAAATAGCTTGAAATCATGATCTGAAAGTGGAATTATAGTTAGAGATAGTGAATACTAACTACTCTGACGTTTATGTAAACAAAACATACGCATTGATTGGCGCATTTTGGCGTAGAGCACCATCTGTGGACATAAATACAAGCGTTAACAGGTTTTTAACTTGCATTTTTGTTTTATCATAAATGTACCATTTGAGGTCTTTCTTGCAATGATATAGATTGCAGAGGCTTCTACTATGTGGTGATGCTGAACTGAGATCAGACCCATATAGCTATCTGGTTTGCTATGCTGAGTTTGAAGACATTACGTGTCTAAAGAATTCACGCTTGCAAGCTGAATAGAAATTGTTTCATAAACGCTCAGGTTTGTATTCAGATCTAAGTTTCTTTATTCCTGTCTTTCACTGTGATAGCAAATAGCTTGAAATCATGATCTGAAAGTGGAATTATAGTTAGAGATAGTGAATACTAACTACTCTGACGTTTATGTAACAAAAACATACCACGCTTGATTGGCCGTCTTTGGTAGGACGCCATCTGTGGACATAAATACAAAGCGTTACGCAAGTTTTTTAACTTGCATTTTTGTTTACATCATAAATGTACCTTTGAGGTCTTTCTTGCAATGATATAGATTGCAGAGGCTTCTACTATGTGGTGATGCTGAACTGAGATCAGACCCATATAGCTATCTAGTTTGCCTATGCTGAGTTTGAAGACATTACGTGTCTAAAAAATTCACGCTTGCAAGCTGAATAAAGAAATTGTTTCATAAACGCTCAGAGTTTATGTATTCAGATCTAGTTTCTTTATTCCTGTCTTTCACTGACGATAGCAAATAGCTTGAAATCATGATCTGAAAGTGGAATTATAGTTAGAGATAGTGAATACTAACTACTCTGACGTTTATGTAAACAAAACCTCACGCTTGATGGGCGTTCTTGGTAGGAGGCGCCATCTGTGGACATAAATACAAGCGTTAGCAAGTTTTTTAACTTGCATTTTTGTTTTATCATAAATGTACCTTTGAGGTCTTTCTTGCAATGATATAGATTGCAGAGGCTTCTACCTATGTGGTGATGCTGAACTGAGGTCAGACCCATATGGCTATCTGAGCTTTGCCTATGCTGAGTTTGAAGGCATTACGTGTCTAAAAATTCAACACTTG
>JAQFVV010008662.1:0-25519 GCA_028023455.1 Epiperipatus broadwayi | reverse complement strand
CCAAGTGTCAATAACACTAGGTTACAATATATTAAGATAAATGATTTTTATTTTATTTACCATTCTCACAATAATTGAGATTTTATTTCAAATTTAAAATAACTTTACCTAAATATTTTAAAGTAGTATTCCTTTATATTTAAATATATTAAAGCATAAACACTCATACTTGCACTAACACATTTTAATTATTATATCAAAAGTTTGTCATTATTTAGCTTTACCATTATGTATACACTAATATACTGTGTTAACCGATTGTATTTTAACTAATTTATCCACATGTATACAATATTACACATTTTATTAATATATTGCCCTTTTTTTTACGTATGTGTTTTTAAAACTAAACCAAAATTGCTATGAGAATTTCAAATGCTATAAAAATATGGGGAGACATTTTGGATTTTTTTTAAAATTTTGTTTGATATGATAAATTTAAGATTTTATTTTTATAATAAGCCAATACATTTTTTTGAAGTTATGCTTATTATTATTATTATTTTACAAATACCTAATAACAATCGCAATATATATAAATGACATGATATTAATAGTAAAACAGACTTCCATTTTTGCATCACATAGCAATGTGATTTAAAATATGGATCGTGTAAACTCAGTATAAGAAGACATAACTGAGAATATAATAAGAGAAAAGCAAACTGTACAAAATTATAATTGACAAATTGTATTTCAAGAAGTGATTATTTATTTTAATATGTTTAGATGCTTATTTTGTAGAAATAATGAATCAATTTGCGATAATTAATATTCATATAAGAACAAAAATAAATGTACTACTAAACATCACACTACTATATGGAGAGTTTTGCTTTGTTTTGAATTGTTTAATAAATGTACTATTAATTCTGCACTGTTTCCTCACCTCTCTTATATCGGTATCCTCATGCCTTGTTTACCATCTTTTGCTAGCCCTGATAATACCTTATATTTATTTATTTTTTTATTAACAATTTTCATTTTCCAAATTTTTTTAATAACCAATTAAGCTTATTGCATTTTTTATTATAAACCAATTGATATTTTAATTTAAACCACCTTAAAAATGAATTTAATAAAATTGCAATTATTTCTAAAATCCAAATTACTTCGTCGAAATTTTTTAAATCTACCAATTAAATTAGATAAATTTAAGTTAATATTTAAATACAATTACAGTACATATATTCAAACTAGATGTAATTAAAGAGGATTTGAATCCACTTTCAAGCTCTGTTCAGTCATCCATTCCATCTTATACAACTGATATCCTTGATCATATAAATGTGAAAAAGGTAAATGATAAGTTTAAGTTATTGATTTTAAATAGATTTATTAGCAAACAAACATATGTTTAGTTATCTAATTTAATTGATAGATTTAAAAATTTCAAAGGAATTTAGATTTTAGAAGCAATTACTATCATTCCATTTTAATTAATTTCATTCTTAAGGTGGTTTAAATTAAAATAGCAATTGGTTTATAATAAAAAAAATGGTTATTAAAAAGTTTGGAAAAAGGAAAGTTAATAAAAGAAATTTAGGTATAGGATATTATAATAAAAGGCCTGAGATTTCATGTTTTAAATAGTTTTGATTTAGAAATTTAAAATAAAGGCCATTTATTTGTTCTTTTTAGCAATAGGAATGTGGTAATTGATTTTATTTCTGATAATGAATGTTGTAGAAATATTCCAGATAATAATAAAAAAATCTCTATAAGTAATTTTGAACAGGCAGTTCCTTGAGAGAAAAATTTGTTTTTGCTCCAAAAGAAGTAGATTTTCTTAAAAAAAGATTGAAGAAAAATGATGTTACCCAATTAAAAGAAGACAAAAGTGATCATTTTGCATTGTTAAATAATAGTAATTTTAAAATTAGTCTCTTTAGAATAAAATAATGGGAAGTATTCTATTTTAAATTCTGATCCTGATAAGAAAATCTAAAATTATGTAAATTGTAGTAAATACTTTTTTTAGATAGATATACTTATTTAAATTATTATCCTAGTATAATTTTTTGGCTCCTAAAGTTTTCTTTAATTTGAAATCTCATCAAGATCATTTTCTTTTAAGGTATATTTTTGATTTTACATGGAAAATGTTGATAAAATTTCAAAATTTCTTGTTTTTTTTTTTTTAAATTATAAATTTAGGTCCTAGCAGATAATTTTTTTTTAAAAAAAAATATTAACATTATTCTCTAAAAAATCAATATAGACAGAATACATTAAAGGAAAATTAATGTAACCAATCCCTTTTTATTTTTATAAAACACATCATTACACACAAAATACATAGAATTCCCTAATAACAATAATAAATCATGAATAACATTAATCTTATTTGCAGAAAAATATTCAAATTTCTTTAAAACAGTAAAAAACACATTAATGATTTTTATTCTATCATGTGATTGATACATGTTTTCAATATATTAAACTATCAAAAATAATCATTTTCTAAAACAAATCCATTAATTTTATCATATGCCTTTAAAAGAAGATACAATAAAATTGATCTAAATTTATAATTCTTAAAAAAAAAATAACATAAGAACTTTTATCAACAACCTCCCCTCTAAAAGAAAATTATCTTTATGAGATTTCAAATTAAAGAAAACCTCAGTAGTCAACTTGAAATTTTTTTTTGATAGATTGATTCTAATATTAAATCTATTATTAGGGGGGGAGGGTGCATTTGAATTTGTTAAGTTAAAATTTTTAGAGATAATTGTTGACAAAGTTGATGTTTTATTTTGTAGTCATTTTATTAAAGCAAAAAATTTAAGAAATATCCAAAAGGCCAGACAGTTATCAATCTTTTACTTATAAGAAACTTTATTGAATTTTTGTTATAGGAACAGAAGGCTTAATAATTTTGAAAATAATATTTATATTCAGAGGAGTCAATTTGTTCTGACTCAAGTTAGGATATAAATGTGAATTTATTAGGAATATTATGTTTAATAGTTAGTGAGAATAAAGAGTTTATTTCTTTGCCATACAAGTCATCAATTAGAAAATTGATTTATAAAAATAGTTTTTTTATTGGGTGTTATAAAAGGTCTGGAAAAAAGGCCTGAATTTATATTTACTACTAAATAATTCAAATAATCAAATGATTGCAAATCTATTCCTGGAGTAGTTTATAACATTGCTTGCAGTTGTCATAAAAATTTACATAGATCAGAGTAAATTAAGTCTTAATGAAAGAATTAAAGTTCATAAGAGTAGAGTTAAAAAATAGATATTATAACTAAGCTTTATATATTCATGAACTGAATACAGATCATAAAATATTATTTGACAATGCAAAGGTTATCTTTTATGAAAAAAGTGAATTAAAAAGAAGAGTACAAGAATCTTTGATGATAAAATTTTTTGAATCTGAGGCCATCAATCTCATGAAGACATCCTTTAGTTAAAGGAAGTTGGGTTTTGAAGTAAATGATGGGAAGGCTATTTTGTTTTGTATATATATCTTGTATGTTTAGTAGAATTTCACATGGAAAGCTCTATTTGTTAATAGATGAAATCATGAGTGTGGAATAATTTTAGTAAATACTTTGTTTTTTTGGTTAGTATTGTAATGTTATATGAATTTCTATTTTATCATAAAATATTTAACTTATTATAACACTCGGCTAAAAGATTTGAATCAATTATCTTCTATAAATCTTGGGTACAATTTACAAAAATCCTAAATAGTAGCATTTTACCAACTGAGGAATGTGAAAATAAAGAAAAGGCAGATAAATAAATTATATCTGAAATACTGTAATATAAAGGTAATAAATATGTTGAAATGGATTATAAAGAATGAAAAGAGAAGAAATAAGTTCAGTAACTCTTAAAACCTCACTTGACCTATCACATGACTTTGGCATACATATTGCTATTTTGGTAGCATGATTTTTCACCTTTTCTATACCACTTGCTGTAAGCTTTAATAAGAAATGATAGATGCCAGGTGATAGTGCTTCCTATCCAAAATTATTAGTTTAGTTTCAAACTTGTGGCTTTCATCAATAAGGTTCTTTCTATCTTGGAACATTGCAACTAGATCTTTAAGATTTTTTGCACCTACCTTCCAGATACTATCATTTGCTTCTATATTATATTATAAAGATACCCCAAATTAATAAACATATAAAGCCATCTCGCTTGTATTGTCATATAGATCTGAAGGGTTCCAGTTTTTTGATAACTACAGGTACTGCTATCTTGTGGCCAGGATTTGATATAAACCAATAAAATGTTACATGACCTAGCATGAGATTCACATTGATGAAAGCCATAAGCTTGAATCTAGTCTGGAGATTTTAGATAGGAAAGCACAGGATAGGGATTTATTAGACACTGGCATCTGACATCTATCATTATTTATTAAAGCTTATAGTAAGAGGCATAGAGAAGATAGAAAAGCATGCTATTAAGTAACTTTTATGCTTTTTAAAAAATGGCACAAGATATAAAGGATTGGAGATTATCTAAGATAAGTGACATCTACTTGACTTTTGTTAATCGATAATGTATTAAACTTTAGCAAAACTAATTAATATTATAAAACTTTAAATAATTTATTCCAAATGTTAGTTTTTACAAATACTTATGTACACAATAAATACATTTGAATAGTGAAAAGATCATTATTTTATAATAATTTATAGATAGGATAATTTGAGTTAAAAGGTCAAACTATCAGCATTAATTAAAATATATTTCTCATTGCTTAATCATATTTCTGCTTCATTCAAGCTCTTTTTGAGTTAATAATATTTCCAATAAGAGAACATACACATAACACTTTCTGAATTTCTCTTCTTAACTAAGGCAAATGGAGATTTAAAAATTTATCTATGTAATGGGCAGCACAATAGATTGTTGATGTTGAATGCAGGTCAGTTTTATTTCAAATATATGACTTTTTACAAATATTTCAAATCAAAGAGACAGCATTGCATGCAGAAATAATCTATCACTATTCAAGTAAATTTTATTATTCTCTAAAATAAACACATGATCATTATGAATTGTGGTGTTTAAAAATTGTGAATAGACTTTTTATAACACATACTTGGAAGCTAATCAAATCACACATTAAAAAATTCTAAAAGTCTCAATTCATTATCACCATAATGCTTTAATATTTCTATAACTGCAATTTCAGTAATTAGAACATATATGAACAAACTTCTAATGATGTAACCTTGTTATATGCATATACTCATATGTAGCCTTTTGATTTTATTTAGACACTTACAGGAGAAGGAATAAAAACAAACAAATTTATTTATAATTTTAATGTTGAATAATCTATATTTCAAAAGTTGAACAATTGTTAAAATTGCATACATTTTTAAAAAAATATTTTATTTAAAAACAACAATTTATATTGTTCCAAAAAAAAGTGCCTTGCATACTTTTCTGTTATTAATAAATGGTTGCTATCATGGTCTTCCTAGACTAATTTCTGGCAAGTCATGCAGGAGTATTTTAATTCTGAAATATTAAAAATCATAAGAATATTAATTACTATCATAAAAATCATTTCAACTTATTACTTAAAGATATGAAATAAAATATAAAACAACAACAACTAATATTTCATTTTTCAAACTGAACACTGATATACAATGTGGACATGAAGAATTTTTATTGTATTTTTTTAACATTCATCAATTGAGTTCATATCCTTGCCCATCACACAATAAATATTCGATAAGACAAATCGTATATAAACTAATATTTTTATAGCAAAAATTTATTATTTTTTTGCAACAATTCATAATTACCTAACACTACTTGAATCACATTACATGTATAAATCATATATATATGATAAACAAAACAAGTTATAAATTTTGTAACTTGCTCATAGCTTGCATTTTATGATCACTAGATGGAGCTTTACCAATAGCTCAGGACATGCGCAAAGGTGGGTAAAGATATGGGGATTAAATTTAGTGAAGAAAAATCAAAGATAATGATGGTGAATACTGGGGAAAGAGAAGACAAAGATTTCTTATTGGGGGATATAAAGTTAAGTGTGGTGAATAGATATAGTTATTTGGAAATCATCTTGAGTAATAAGAAAAATTGCTTGGATGAATGGGAGAAAAAAATGATAAATGAAGCAAAGAAAAGAAAGGGATTGATAAAGAAATTAATAGTGTTTTCATATAATAAATATGATGTAGCTAGAATTGTATGGAAGGGAGTGGCAGTAGCAGGGTTAACATACGGCAATGATGCATTTTGTGTTAGTAAAGGGGTATTAAATTGCTTAGAAAAAGTACAAAGGGAAGTAGGAAGACATGCATTAGATGCTGAGGTGTGGACAGCAAAAGAGGCAATTCAGGGAGAACTGGGATGGTCAAGTTTTTATATGAGGGATACAAAAAAGCAAATTGAAAATGTTCGGTAGATTGCAGTTTATGGATAATAAAAGAATAGCCAAAATAGTATTTAATTGGGTTACAAGTAAAGGGCAGGCAACAAGATGGGTGAGAAAGGTAATGCGGTATGCAGAAGATTTAGATAAAGAAGTTATGTCAGTATACTTGTACAAAAGATGGGATGATTGTGTTAAGAGGATTGTTGAGTGTTATATAGTGGGAAGGAGTGGGATAAAAGAATAGATGCATTAATAAAGAATAGGGAATTGGAGAGATGGAGAACTAGTATGGAGAGTAAAATGAGTTTAAATATATATAAAAGTAAACGGAACATTGGGTGTGAGTTAATTTATGATAATAGTAAAGAAAGTAGTTTATTGTTTAAGGCTCGAACGGAATCTTTAGCAACAAGGGAATATACATAAAAATGGAAAAATATGGGTGATTTAGTCTGAAAGTTGTGTAAAGAAGGCATAGAAAATATTAGGCATCTGTTACTTCAATGTAAATGTTTGGAAGCAGAAAGGATACAAATAATGAAGTTATGGAAGGTTAAATATGAACAAAGTGATTATACAGAAAGTGAGTTATTGGTTTTTATGCTAGGTTTGGGAAAAAATAAGGGGGATTTAGATATGAAGATCATGGAGTTGATAAAGATTATGTTGTGGAAATGGGATGGAGCAGATTATGGGAAAACTTAGGGTGGACAATGGAAAATGAAGGTAAAGTGGCTAACAGGTTTCTCTGGGCATAGCTGCTGAGAGATTCCTGACTCCATTTAAGGAGAAGTCACAGTACATCACATCACAAGCTTTGCTTACATAAATGCTGAGAGAGATAGAATTCAATATCTCTTTCATTGTCTCCAACCTTTAAACCATGGTTTTGAGCTAGTTGGCTCACATCAGTAAAGGATAGGAAGACTAGAAACTAGATCTAAACACCAACTCTACAATCAGTTCTATCAGCCTGAAAGCATGAATTTTTCAGATACGTAAATATCTTCAAATCCAGTCAAACAAACTAGATAGTTATATGGGTCTGAATTCATTTCAGTTTCACCATATAGTAAATGCCTCTGCAATCTATATCATTGCAATATATAACTTTACAATAGAGAATGAAAAATAAAATTAACTTAAATAAACCAAAGATACTGTCAATGATGGTTTAACATCATAATCATGGTAATCAAACAAAAAAAAACCCCACAGCATTTCACTGTTAAAGAGAAAGACAAAAGAGGTTTGGTTTACAGTGTGAAATGAACACCTGATGAATCAGAGTGACAATAATGTTCAAATAAGCAAAAAATAATTATTTGTATTTTAATTTTTTAATGAAATAATAGTTTTTTTTTTTAAAATTGTTTATTTGTTTGATTAGTATGACTATGACACTAACTGGTCAAAAGTAGTATACTTGATTATATATAATTTTATTTTTTAATGCAGTGGTGTTTTTTAAAAATATTATTCTTAATAATGACATTCAATTTATTATATACAGGCAGTTCCCTAGCTATGAAGATAATTGTTTCCTGACATGTGTTTGGAAGTTGAAATAGTTTTGAAAGTAGAGGTATGTAAAAAAAATTTCAAAAAGTGTTTTCAAAATACAGTATTTATTTTTTATTGTTAATATCTGGAGTTTTGTTTACAAATTTATCAAGAGTTAATTGAATTGTATTCTTTTTCTTCTCTTGATAAATAATTCTGAAACATTCTGTGTCTTTTTCTATTGCCCTTTGTACATGATGTATATGCTATCCATTGGGATCGCATTTTTCCATGATGGTCAAAAATTTGTCAAGATGCATGAAGGCTTCATTCATATTCTTGATTGTCAAACTCTTAACAATAAGTTCATTATCAGATTCTTCTTCGTTTTGTATTTCATTCATCTCATCATGTCTTCATTTGATAGAGGTTCTGAGTGAGATTGCATTAATTCATCAATATCTTCATCAGTGACATTGCTTACTAGAAATTCAACATCAGAATCTTCTTTTAATACTTTCTTCCAATCTTCATGCAAACCAAGAGCCTTTGGGATTTTTTTGATGGTGATTGTCAATCTCATGACTTCTCCATTTCATCCATTACTCTGCCATGTCTTTTTGAAACAGTCTCAGAAGAAATATTTCCACAATTTTTAATGTATTCCTTAATTTTGTTATTGTTTTTCTCAATTGTATGTATTGTTGATTGGTTTAAATTACATGAATGTGTGATTGAAGCAAAAGATTCACCATTTTCAGAATGTCTAATTATATCCATTTTTGTCTCGACTGTTTGGAGTTTATGAAACCTTGATTTCTTTTTGGTTATATCAGCACTGCTGTTTTTTGATTCTCACTCATGTTTTTAATTAATAAGAATGAAAAAAAATCACTAAAACAGAATCACGCACAAAATACTTTTAAAAACAAGATGATCCTGTTCAAGACAGATGCTAAAATTAAAAGTAATTAATGTCAGAGAGATGGGAAGATTTATTGCATTTTATATAAGTTCTTATTGTTCTCTAAAATATACTTTTAATTATTTTCTAAATTCCAAAGTCTATCTTTCTTTGAAAAAAATCAATTATGAATGTATGTAAAGAGTTTTTTTAATCAAATACTATAAATTTGTAGCATTAATTACTAAAAGGAGTTATTTAATTTTTAAAATACTCTACAATTTTGAATACCCATTTCCTTCTACAGTATATAGCACTAATTATATATGAAAGTATATACATAGATAAAGATTTAAAGTCCAAAAGCAATTATATAATAATGAGATATTTACAACTCGTGTTCGTAACTAGGGGATTGCCTGTATATTGGAAATCATAGGGTATTGCTTTTATTAAATTCATGAGCTATCTTGCATTACATTATCCTCATCTATACCTCTTTAGAAGATAAAAATGATACCACTTTGACAACTTCTTGAGTTCTTATTAATGTGGTAAGTATGGACAATGATACTTCATAGAGATGTTATTAAGGCATAAATTTATTTAGCTTTAAGAACATGTCCATGAAGTAATATTGAAACTTATAACCATCACTGTCCATATTTATCACATTAATATAAACTCAAAACACAATCAAAATTGGTATCATTTTCTTCTACTAAAGATAGATGAATTATATACTAAAAATATCACTATTAAATTATCCTCGGCCCCAGACAACTAAAATTTAAAAAAACAAAAAAACTAAAAATTTCCATTTATTATTATCAGTTACATATTAGTGGCTAAAATTCAAATATAGAAATATCAGTATAATCTATCATTAAATTAAATAAGTGAATGATAGGTGATATTGATACTTATATATATACAGTATGTATATATTGTAACTGGTTTGTTATATGGTATGCAATAATATAATGTGTGTGCATAAACATATATATAAAGTTGAAAGGAAAAGTAGAAATAAACATAGACATAAATTTTTATAGATATTGTTCTACATTTCCTGAAATAAATAAAAAATAATAAAGAGTTAAATAACTCTGAATTTAAAATAAAATTCTATTATAAATTAAAACATTTAAAAAGATCTAAATAAATTAATATTGTAATTCTGATTTTGAATTTAAAAACAAGCACGATTTATTTCTGAAATAATGCTTATATACATTTCTTCTATCTATTTAAATTCCAAAGGATTAAAGTAAATCATGTAGATCACACCTTTGATAAAATTTCAAAGTTGCTTCCAAAAGTAGCTTCTAATTAAAAGTGGTTTGAAAATATTAAAATTGATTTTAATCAAGATAAGGATTAGACAGAAAAAACTGTTTTCAATTAAGATGTTTTTATCATCTCAGATTCTATAAAAGGACTGATAAAAAATATCAGTTCAGTTTGACTTATAGCTTTTGTAAGAGCTGGCCAGAAGTCTGGTTTTAATATTTTCTGCAGGTGGCCAAATTGGCCATGGTTTGGGTATTAATTTTTTTTTTGAAAACAGTTCTTGTCTTGATATTTTTGGTGAAGCAGTTAGCTAATGGCTAGCTGTAAAGTGTGGCTAAAATATTTTGTGAAGAGTTAGCTGTAGTTTGTTGGTAACTATAACAGAGAGTGGCCACAGTAAAGCTAGCTGAAGAGATGGCTGGCAGAATTATACAGAGGACTGCCATGAAGATATAAGAATGCAAGGAAGCAGCTGCCCTAATTTATTGCTAAAGTTTTGAATCATGAAGCTGAGCCACATCTATATTCACTAGTCTGCTTAAATATGGAGAAGACAGTTTGCTGGCCTGAAGTCTGCGAGTCCAAGACAGAAGGGAACCTAAATCAAGATCAACTTATCTGGATTATAACTTCCTAATTATGATTTTCCTGAACTGGTCCCCATCAAGAGAAACCATCAGTTAATGAAAAAGTAGTTATATGTTTGCTGCTGTGTCTATATCCAGAGAAGCACAGATAAATGTATATACAGTGAGTTACATTTTTTTAAATATTCCTTTAAAAACACATTTTAACTTAGTAACTTAAAGTAAAATAAACAATTAACTTTTGCTTGAGTTAAAATCTAACAGAGTTCTATATAATAATGGAATTTTAAATGATTTCTTTGGTCTGAAGTGACAGATATATAAAACAATTTATTTTTTGTTTATTAAAGAAAAAGAGAGACATTTTATATTTAGAGATCCTAATAATTAATTAATCAACAAGTACTTGTCAAACAAAAATTGACTTTATTTAGTTTAAAAAGAAAAAAAAACAAGCTGTAATAGAATTTGATAATTAATTTTAAATTATGTTTATAATTTATTGATATACACATATATGTGAATTTTATATACTGCTAATTTATATATTTTCAACAAAGAATGATTGTGAAAATAATTTTTAATAAATGCATTGTATCAAGTTAAAATATGTAAACATAGTATGCGAATACATACACACAAATATATAAAATTTATATCATTTAACTGAAACTTTAATCATTTATTGTATTTTTATATAACTTAAGATTTTGATAATATGTTTAGAAATTTCATGCACACACATGTATGTGTGCATATATGTCAATTGTATTGCAAATCCCAAAGCTCGTCAAGTATAACACATATGTAAAAAAAAAAAATTTTTATAATTATTTTAAGTCAATTGAAAGGTATTCCTTGTACATTATAAAATGCACATATGTGCATATATATACGTTTATGTAAACTTATTAAGAGGCATTCTAAATCAATGTAATAACTTGAATATTATAAATCACATATATGTAAATAACAATGTGATAATTTTTATTATTATTGTATGTTAATCAAAATCAGAAGGCATCTAATTGTAGAGTCATATTCTAAAGACCTTAACTTCATTTTTTTTATTGTTAATAAACTTGTATTCAATTGTTAAAATTATATTAAATCATTTCTTGGTCACCATAACAGTTGTAGAGCTTGTGTTCTTCTGAACTAAATTCATGTATAACAGCTCAATATATTAAATGGGGATGTATTTGAGTACTTTGGGGCATTTAGTGATGATCAACCACCATCATCCTGGTTCAGTGCAAGAAGAATACTCTCCCTGCACTACATTTTATTTAGTTTCATCAATCAGAAATTAAGTGTATAGTAGGCTAGTATATTAATGGCATTAAGTGGCCAGAGCATTGATAATGATCAGCATATTTTAATATCCCAGCATTATTGTTCTGATTATTGTATAATCTGATGGATTAGCACTTAAGTGATGCATCCAAATTAATGGTTTCAGCAATATGCCACAAGCTGACAAAGGCTAAATAACCTGGTCTACAGAAGACCCATTTCTAATCCAGTCACCAGATTGATTAATTTTTTACTGTTCAAATCCAGTCACCAGATTGACTATTGATTTATTTTGATTGATCATCCATGATGATGAATGATTATTTACTTGGTGAGTATTATATTTACTTTTACTTACTGATAATGCTGGTGGATTTATAATTATGCTTTTAGTTACTCTGAGGAGTGACTGGCTGATCTTACAGAGATCTCTTGATCTCATGCTCTCTTTTAATATATAAAATTTAATAAATATTTTTATTATTAAACATTACTTAATAATAAATACTTTGGATTATTAAATATTTCTTTAATATCATTATACTTAAATATTATACTTTTTGTAAATTTTGAATTTAATTTACTTGAGTGATAATGACTTTGTCATCACCCCAGATACGACCACCATCATTTCTCTACCCTGATTACCCCCATCCTGTTACAATATATATATTATACTATTAATTAAATATTCTATTTTCCCTAGCCTAGATTTAGTTAGATTAAGATGTGTAATAATATGCCTCTTATTATAAACTTCCAATATATTTAAAGTATCCATATGTTGCCAGAAACTTTAATAATAAATGTGCATATTAAACAAAATAACTGACATTAAAATTTACTGAACTTAGATTTATAATATATCTTTATAACAATTTTTTTTAAAAATGAATATTTATTGATTAGTTTTTTTAAAACTAATATTAACATTTTTATTCTATTAAAGATACATCTAGAAGTTCCAAGGGTAAAAAATTTCATGCATTCCACTTTCATTAATCACTCTTCCCAACAAATTTATACCCATTTGCATATTTAAACTTTGTTCTTTTTATGCCAGTCATAAACCTTGATATCTTGTCAGATATAAGATGTATTCTACATTTGAGTCTGGAAGAATTCATATCAAGCAAAGTTCGTATATTTTATGTGCTTATATTAAAATAAAAATGAAGTACTTATCTTTTCTGCTATTAAGACATACTTCACATTGATTATTATTACTATTATTTATATTTATATTTCTATTGCTTAAATGTGCAATCTATCATACATAGTACTGTAATCAATTTTTCAAAATAGACCACATTGTAAATTATATTTTCTGAATTCTTCACTTAGAGAGGAAAGAAGGGATAAGGGATCTAAACCAATATCCACAATCATTTTCCAATTTAACATTAATGTCTGAATTCCAATTCTAAAGCAATTTATAGGTGATTATACCATCTTCTTTGTGCAAGATCACAACTAAAGACTCCCATTTTGTTAAATTTATCTTCACCATTGTATTATTAATGCTGATACATCTACATAATTTACATACATACTTGTATATAAAAAGGAAAGAAAACTTTATAGTAAGAATTATGATTTATATAATTATAGAATGTAAATGTATATAAATGTGATTGTGCAGACACTCTATTATGGCAGGGAATGCAGAGAAATACCCTATTGCATAAAAAGCTCATGATGATTGAAATTTTGATTGAAAACAATAAGATAGAAAAATGGTGAGAGAATGAAAGTCAGAGAAAATGTAAAAGCCTATATCATAAATAGTATCTAGTCTTTGATGAACTAACATTTTATTCCACAAGATAGAAAATACTTTTGAGAAGTTTACTGATTAATTTGAAGTCAGTCCCCTATTTGTCACCTGTGCATTCCATCTTGAGTTCAGCATTTATCATTATATAAATATCTGTGTATAACATTATAATGTAGTTTCATTTTTTTTCTCTTTTTTTCTACAATACCTTCATTTCGGTATCTGGATTCTATATGATAAATTTTCAAATTCACATTTTTAACTGCATTAGATCTAATATAGCAGAATGGGTTGGTGGATGAGATAATCACCCATAGCATTTAAAAATAATTCTACAATTGTAATTTTTCTTAAATGGTTGGATATATTTATTCTGGCTATTTATTAGAATTAATCAAATGTTTTCCTTGCAATAAAACTTTTTCTCCCAAAAGTATATAGTATAGGTATTTCATCAAAATATAAAACAAAAAATATATTAATGAATAAAATAATGTATAGTTGCAGAAAGAAATTTGCTGTTAACTGAAAGGAGATCCTTTGATTAGTCTTAGAAGCCTTAAAGCAGCCAAGCATGGCAAATTCCTAATGTCCATTTCACACATTCTTGTCATTGCAGATGTTATTACTATGTGATTATTCATATAGTATATGAACCTGGATGAATAGCTCATCAATCTGCATTAGCCAATATTGTGAGTTTATTGGCTTTTTACTTCTGAGTTAACATCATGGACTTTCTTCTCAGTTGCCTGATAGCTCTAAACTGAAATATCACTTGTTTTCTTGAAGGAAGAATGAATGTGTGTGGGAATAATTTCTTTTTTACTAAACATATATTTACAATCATAACAGACAAAAATAAATCATGATCCTTATTCCCAGGAAGCTGTAAAATCATCAGCCAAGGTGCCAGTTGTCAGCCAAAGATGGAAGAAGTTAAGAATTTCCTAATTGCAGATCCAGAAGTCATTTGATGATGACTTTTATTTAGGTGCTTATAATAGTAGATCATTTTCAAGTAAAGAAAGATTGTAAAAATTGGAATAATTGTCTACTATTAAATGGGACATTATTGAAATTAAACTTTGTGAAGTTGGATGAAAAGATGAAAAGTTAACTGATTTAAAAAGTGGTCATGTACTGTACAACAAAGGCACAAACATTATAAATTATAAGTAGAGTAGGAGTCATTAAAAATAAAAAGAGGAAGAACAACAATGTGGAGACTGAGGATGTATTGAACAGAGTGGTAAGATTAGCTAGCTATTCAACTTAATAGCAGATATCAAATGCAGATAATTCAGGATTTATGCCCCAACAAATCCTCATTGTGATGAAAAAGTAGAGGATTTTTATATGGATGTACAGAAGGCTTTTCATTAGACCAAATAACATTTAAAACTGTCAATGGAGACTTTAATGCTAGAATTGATAAATAATTGAAAGATGACACTGCTGCAGGTGATAGAAACAAGAGAGGCTATAGACTGTGGAGTTTTCAGAAAAAGAAAAACTTTATATTATGAATTCTTTTTTTGAGAAAAGTATTAAATGCAAATTGTTATGCAAGCTCAAATGAAGGTAAAGCAGAAATGGATTATATTTTGACTAACAAAAAATATGTATTTCAACATTGTAATATTCTAATAAATTCAACATAAGAAGTGATCATCGATTAGTGTAAAATACATGTTAATGCAAAACAAGAGAGGCAAAATGATTGAGAAAATCAATATTTACAGTTAATATTCTTAATCTTCAGAATATTCCAATGAATTTCAATTAGAAATTGCAAATCATTTTCAAATATTAACAGATTTTGAACATGATTCAGATATGAACAAAATCAATATGAAGATAATTGACACACTTTTAAATACTGTAACAAAAATAGCTGATATAAAAAAGAGCAGCAATTGACCAGTAAAAGTTCTACTGAGACAAGAAAATTTATGAAGAAAAAAAGGAATATGAAAATACATAAAAATGATGCATGAAAAAGGATTGAATATCTTGAATTTTATAAAATGGTCTGAAAAAGAGTTGATAATGATATAAGAAAGTATAATTGTGAACTAGCAAGGAAAATTATAGAAGAGAATAAAAGTCTCAAGAGTGTAAAACAATATCATGGTATTGCTAGAATTCTTATTTATGCAATAACAAAAAAAGATGGAACTATTATTAAAAAGAGAGATGACATCATGAAATGTGCAGTAATAAAGAACAAGGAAAAGTACCTCCTACAACTACTATTCTTAATTGTCCAGGATTTTAAATGAATATTAATATTTTAAAAAGGTGATAATAAAGTAGATATAAAAATAACAGATCTACCAGTCTTTTATCAGTTCTATACAGAATTTTTATCAAAAATAATTACAACTCATCTCGTCTACAGCAAATTTTGGATTTTAACCAACCAAAAAAAACAAGCTGGATTAAAAAGTAGTTTTAGTATTGTCATACCTCACATTGCCTTTAAATAATGAACTAGTCCAGATTCCTTTCTTATCACAATTGGATTGAGCATTCATTTCCACTAACCAATATGTATATATAAAGAGAATACACAGCCAATGGAAAGTACAGGCCAATAGGCAATGATGCTCACTGTATCTGAATATTTTCATTAAGTTGGGGAACTTGCAATAAATAATCAGCCTTTTTGAAGGTAAGCCAGAGAATGATTATCAAATCTGGAAGACAGTATGTGTTCTCCAGAAAACAGCTGTTAAACCTAAATAACAGTAGCAGTTCTCCATATACGGTCAAACGAAACCCCTGCTAATATGAACAGCAGTGATTGTTCTCCATATTAAGGCTATTTAAGCTAATGGTTAATGCAGTGAGATAAGTCCATGTTTAATATTTGAAGCTGCCAAACCCAAAGTCAACTCAAGACAAGCTGTAAAGATAGCTAGAAGAATCACCATATCTACTCACAAGACAGGCTGTCAAATACAGCTAGAATTGGATAAAAAAATCATAAGGACACATACAGTCCCTTCTTCAACAGTTCATATTAGAACTAGTAGCTATAACCCACTAGACAGTGGCAGGAAAAACATAGCCATCATTACTTAAATCTGAAAATATTGTAAATAAACCTGGGTCTCGTTTTATGCGGTAGATAGGTTCCTCAGAAAATGCACACAAAAGAAATTGCACAAAAATAGGCTTAACTTACCTTGAAATATGAGGGATAGGTTCTGTAATTTTCAGAAATCCCATAAAAGCAAAGCAACAAAGAAAAATTACTTTAAAATTCACATTAAAAAAATAAGGAAATAAAGTATGACTAATAAAAAATTTCAAATATTTGAAAAAAATTAATACAAGACAAACTTTTTTTATTAACTACAATATTTAATTTTTACATTTTTTCATATATATTTTAATCATTACTGCTATTTGACAATATGAGTTTGTTTGTGAACTGGTAAGAAATCAGTTTCGTGATGTGATGTACAACTAGTGCCACTTTCAGTCTTATGCTGTGTTAATGGTTTTGTTTCTATATTAAAAAAATGAGATCGCAATCAAAACAAAAAGATTATACATTATCATTAGAAAGATTATTTTCAGTTTACAAAATCAATAAAATGTTAGTTATTTATTTTAACAATCTAAAAAATTATTTATTTCTGTTATATCTAACAAAATACATTTTAAAAGTTTAAAATTTTTGAATATTTATTGCGATATTTTTATACGTAAGTATAAATTTATCATTATTTACTCATTAGTATAAGTAGGTTATTTACATAGAAGCTATGATTCTAAATACAGCTTCAGGCCATATTCATGTTAGCTGCTAATATAATGTATTTTTGAAGAAAAAAAGGTATTTCAAGTCAAAATACATTATTAATAATTTAAATTTCTTGATATCTAATTAATATAGTGAAATATGAAAGATATTAAGAAGAAACATGAATCGCATAACTTCGAAATCGCATTAAAATAATCCACATAAAATGAGACCCAGGTATATATTAGAAATTGAATGTATGCTTCATCTATAAATTACTAATAAATATTAAAACATACACTCGATTTCTAATATATTTACAGTTTTAAGTAATTATGGTTTTACTCCACCTGCTACTGTCTAGCAGAGTATAGCTACTAGTTCCAATGTGAACTGTTGAAGAAGGGACTGTATGTGCTTTACAAATTTCTCTACCCACTTACAGCTTTACTTGACAGCTTGCCTTGTGAATAGGTACAGTGACTCTTTTGGCTTGCCTCAAGTCAGCTTTGATTCTGGCAGCTTCCAGTCCTAAATGTGGACTTACCTCATTGCTTTAGTCATTATCTTAAATAGTATAGTTTGTAGAATGATCATTGCTGTTCAGGTTAGCAGGAGTTTCCTTTAACCAAAAATAGAGAATTAGACTACTGTTATTTACCTTTAATAGTTTTGTTTGGAGAACACACACAGTCTTTCAGGTTTGA
The DNA here is from genome assembly GCA_028023455.1 of Epiperipatus broadwayi. NCBI lineage: Eukaryota > Metazoa > Onychophora > Udeonychophora > Euonychophora > Peripatidae > Epiperipatus > Epiperipatus broadwayi. The sequence continues at coordinate 7,295 of JAQFVV010008662.1, read as the reverse complement.
CAGCCATTCTCTCTGAGTACATGCATGGCTGTTCAACTATGTGACTATTGTTAGAGAGAATGAGGATTTTGATTTTTAAACTTTGTGACAGGTTGATAGAGAAATCTATAAGGGCTCATACAGTCCTTTCTTCAACAGTTCACATTAGAACTAGTAACTATAACCCACTATTTAAATCAGTAAATATATTAGAAATCAAGTGTATGTTTGTATCTATACATTACTAATAAATATATTATTTAAACATATGTATGCTCATTTGTATTTATATGTATAATCTTGACTAAACACAACAAGTACAGCGGATAATATCCAAGAATTGTGAGAAGTTACAGAAAAGACCAATGAATGTGAGTTGCCCTTATGCTTTGATTTGTAGATTATGAAGACATTTGATTCTATAAGCATTTTTTCAGTGATTAAAATATTCGATCATCAAGGTATATATCCAGGATATTGTAATATTCTGAAGAATACAATTAGTTAACATAATGATACTAAAAAGATTAACGATGAGAAGGGTATACAAAAGGATGACTCCATATCTCTAAAACTTTTTACAGCAGTTTTGCAAGAAAATGTGAAGCTAAGGAAGTAGAGGTAAATGGAGATTATTTAAGATATAGATTTTGCAGATGATGTACTTGTTTTTGCAAATAATGCTTTAGAGCTTCAGGAAATGTCACAAGAATTATCAGATGAATGTAAGAAAATAAAATTAAAGGTAAATGTTAAAAAGAGTAAAGTAATGTTCAATGGATTTTTTCCAAAAAAGAAAATAAAGATTGATAATGAATTTAGAAAAAGTTAACACTTACAAATATCTTTGTCAGATTATTACTACAGTCAGAAACATAATGAATTAAATTAATCATAGATTTAAATTTGATTAAAATGCTTTTGGTAGAAATAACTTAATATTAAAAGAAAATATGTCTATGTAGTTGAAAAAGATTTTTAATAAATGTGTTTTATCAGTTATTACTTATGGATACTTAACAGAAGAACAATACAGAGACTTCAGATCACTCAACGAAATATGGAGAGATGCATGTTAGGAATAACAAAAAGAGATCAAAAATGAAATACATGGGTGAGAGAACAAACAGATGTTACTGACATCATTGAAAGAATTAAGAGACTGAAGTGGAGTTGGATTGAACATATTTCTAGAAGAAATAATAGATGGACAGGTTAAATCTTAAACTGGATTCCAAAATATTGTAAAAGACCTAGAAAGAGACCATGTAAGATAGATGGATGAAATAAGGAAGTGTGTTTGGGTGTTGCTAAGAAGAGAGGTTAAAAGTTGGAGATGGATTGGAGAGACCTTCATCCTGTAATGGATTGAAAATGATGACGATGATTATAAATTACAATAATTGAAATTTTTTAAAGAAAATTAATCCTTAATTTAAGAAAAATAAAAAATATTAAAATTATTTGTTATCTCTTCCTGGTAATACATTACTTCTAAATTGTGGAATACCTGATAAAAGTTATTGGAAATAATGTTAATGTTTCTGTAAACTCAAATAGTCTATTACTAAAATTGTTGCATAACTCATGATTGGCCATAATGAATATTTGTTTAGGCAGAAAAATTGCTGACATCTAATTGGAATTAGAATGCAAAAGTAATTCTTATTATATAAGCATTTGCACATCAGATAGATTATAGACCAGTATGCTTCAAAATTAAAATAATGCCTGTATTAAAAATAAGATTTATTCTTTTTATATTCATTAGAAATTTGATGATCATTCTTTAGAGACATTTAATATTTGTGCTAAATTTCAACAGCTTTTAAACATTAAAATTTCTCATTTAGATATTCAAAACTGTCACATGATTGAGACATGGAATTCTTTGAAAAATCCTCATATGTTGTCTAACAATGATTCTATTATGACTGACTTAATGTGAAGCTTTGTAATCACTTTAGAAATTTAGAGAGAGAAGTTCAACAATTGGCTATAATATTTACAATAATTGGTGAATTAAAGATTCAAAAGATATAGGTATTTTTTTTGACGATTTGAATGTGGAGCTGAAAATCCATGGATAGTACTCCTTTATGTATAATTTGATGTTTTAAACAGTTGGATAATTATTTTGATTAACTTTTAAATAATATAAGAACTGAGATACTGGCTTTTAATTATGCTCATTCTATCAATATATTTATGTTGGACAAAAATATTCAGATTAGTAAAATTACAATAGCTCTTTATAACATTCTAAATTGAAAGGCTGCAAATCCTGATGAGATATCTGAAAAAAAAATTTAAGATATGGTGGTAATATATTAGCTTCAAAACTATTAGACTTTTTTGTTTTAATATATGGACACAAGAAGGTATTCATGTAATCTTAAGACTGCTTTTATTGTTCTAATTTATAAAAAAATAAAGTAGATAGAAATTATGATGAAATATCATATCAAAGGTATTTTTAAACATTTTGTTGAATACATCCCTTTCAGTCAAAATTAAATGATTATTAAATACCCCAATATGGTTTAAAGAATTAAGAAGCACTGTATAGATATGATTTTTTGTTGTAATGAAAATATAAGAAAAGAGTTATGTGAAAATACAAGAAAAGAGTCAGGAGTAAAAGATAAGTTTTTATTGATACTGACAAGATATTTGACTCAATTGATCAAAAAGGTTTATGGCAATATTTGAAAATATTTAGTTGTTCATCAAAGTTTACTTATATTGTATAGCCTCTATATAAAAAAGATAGTATTATAACTGCTGATGAAAAATAGAACCAGTATTAAACAAGGATATGTATAAGATCCACCTTTGTTTTCAATTTTTATGATATTCTTTGGAACTGCTAACATGTGGCTTCATGAAGCAGATATAAAGGCGTGATACAGACTTTCTGGGAGATCTTGCAATTTAAACTAATGAAAAGCAAAGCAAGATTTCTATATTAAATTATGCTGATGATTATGCTATCTTCGACAATTCTAAGGATGATTTACAAGGTGTTTTTAATCATCAATAAATCCTTTACTAGCCAATGATGGAAGAAAATCAGCTTTTTATCTTGCATATTTATCAATTTCAGAATGTGAGTAGTTTTAAATATCTTAGCAGCATTTTTAATAGAAAGCCAATTTTAGATATTGAAGTTCAACATAAGGTTAAATGTGCTACATTAAACAAATTAAAAAATGCAAATAATCATGGCAATTAAATTAATTGCATATAGAGATGTTATTTTTCCCAATTTATTATATAAAAATTAGATCTGGACCCTCAATGTAACATGAATCTATTTAAAAAACTTTCATTTAAAGATGTGTCATAAGATTTTTAAAATATAATGGCACAATTATAAGACTACTAAATATATTCTACTTTCTGGATATTTTAGAATCTACTATTGCAAAATTACATGATGGAAAATTTAAAACGATTTTTATGAGAGAGGTAGATCCTGTGTATGTTTTAAAAATTATATCAAAGACAATCAAAAGAAACATATTAATGATTGCTTTCATTGGGAATATGTGGCTGCCTATAAATATAATGGAGAATTAAAATTAGACAAGATATTGAAGTATTTCAAAAAAGTAAAATTCACTCTAGGTTAAGTTAAATGACAACAACACAATATTAAACAGACTATACTTCTGTTTCTGATATTCATTTATTATAATCATCATAAACTTAAATGTAAAGCATTATTATCTTTCTTGTCCCTTTATCACGTTTTTTTTTTTCCTTTCTAAGTTGAAATAGTTATACTTATTTGTGAGTAGACTGCTGCTGGTATACTCATATACTGCACTTTTTCTCTTTTATCATGTAAGTTCAGAACAAATTATCTAGAAGAATTATGCACTACTTTATTCAGAACATCCATCTTAAATCTCCCCCCCCCCCCATTATTTATAGTAAGTTTATTATTGCTAGATGTTGCTATTTTTCTAAAAATACTATAATAAATAATTTAATCAGATAAAAATAAAAGAACAACCACAAAAAGATTACAACATTAGTAATTAAAAATATGAGTAACCAAAGGGTAAACAAAAACTTAAAAACAATGTTACTTTCATTCAAGTTTGAGCCTTCTACAAAGTCTTTTAATATTTTAAAATGATTTGTAAGTCCTAACTAAAATTCACTGGAAATTTTCTGATGATTAGAGATATAAATTATCTTTTTAAATAACTTTTTCTCCCTAACTCTAGAGCGACACACAAACATAACTATTATTTAAACATGTAAATGTGTCTGTGTTTGTATCAGCATATGCATAATAATATGTTAATTTTAAATCATAAATTATATTTTGTAAGAACCAAACCTTTCTACTTGTATTTTCAATTCAGTATGCATAAAATCATATAAAGATTTTGATAAAGTTGCATTTATTGCACCATCTTTAAAAACATTAATTGACCAAATTTCTAACAATGCTGTTGGATAATTTGAACCTGCGCTAATCATTCCTGACATCATGATGAAGAACAATAGTGATTTTCTGCAAATATATATATATAAAACATTACCAATTGATAAAAAAAAAAAACACATACCCACATGCAACATAAATGTATAACACATACACACAGAAAAAAAATTACGTTTTTAAGACAAACGAAAAATAACACATATAACTAAGTGTGGAGTTTGTAGAACAATAACATTAATATTTCAAACATAGTTAAAGTTTTTTTTTTTAAAAAATCCATCAACAGGTTACAATTAGTGATTAGTGCAATTAAAGTAAAAAGAACAATTAAATTTAATGGGATTATAATATACGTATAGTATACCTGAGGTCCCTCATTCTTCTCGTTTGATTGGTTCTAGACACATCACGTGAAGATCAAATTAAAAAAACCAGGGATAAATTCTCATAGTAATGTGAATAGCATTTAATTTATACCATAGCATAAAGACACTGCTGTACTGTATTCATTTTTATATTGAAATATAAAATACATTTATTAAGTGCATCAATATTAAATATTGCTCTATACTTTCATATATATATTAAAAGCGTGAGGATAAGAAGTAAATAAGTACAAATCATCAATGAAAATTAGTTATTGATGTAACAAATAAGAATACTAATATTTGTTCCCCCCTTCTCCCTCATCATTTTATTCATTAACTTCAGTTAAAAAAAAAAAAAAAAAAAGCCCCCCTTCCACAATTATTTTTTAAAGATTTTTATGGTTGTGGGAATAATAGAAGCTGTTTTATCTTCATTCAAGCGATATTCAATGCTTTTTAAAACTAGGTAAGCTTTGTCTAAATAATCACATTTAAAATTGATTTCTCAGCTACAGATTTAAAAAAGAAATGTAAACATTAAAAAAAAAAAAAAAGCAAATGATGAATATCTTTTTCAAAATTTAAATTTGTATTTCTATTTAAAAAATAGCAAACATAATATTTTGCTTTTGAATGCACATATAAAGAATTTAATTTTAATGTAATTGAAGTTCAAAATTAAAGTTAAAAAAGGATAAGCTTTTTAAGTAGAAAGGTGTACTTAGGATATTTCATCGTAATGAAATAACTATTCCAACTAAATTAACTGAACTAAAACAGGCAAATCCCTATACGTATTGCCACTCAGTGCAAGCCAGAGTAATCAATGGATGCCAGAAGGCTTGTGCATAAAATCCCCATCTAGTGCCTACTCATCCAATATCCTCAGATTAGTTTCTGGCTTGTGGCCTTCGTCAGTGAAGAGCCTTGTATCTGAGAGCACTGCACCTAGATCTTAGGATCTAATGCAACCCTCCAACAGCCATCTTTTATCTTAACTACAAAACTATGAGTCTTACATTAAAAACACTATAATATTTTCAATCCAAGCTCATTAGCTTATATAGCCATATAGGTCTGAACTCAGTTCAGTACCTACACATTTTGATGACTTTGGTTCTTTAATACCCATAAATATTATTATCCTATTAGGCAGGATTGGTTTTAAGCCAATAAACATCACATGATCACCAGTACTTATGTTTGTTTATAACTGTTATTAAAACAGGCAAAACTTTGCCTGTTTTAATAAGTTATAATCAAGCATGAGAAATGGTGATCATGTGGTGTTTATTAGTTTAAATTATCTGAAAGTAGAGCTGTTATTTTACCTAAAAATTTTAGTTAAGAATGCTGTATAAATTTTTTATAATCGCAAGATCATAAAATCAATCAATATGATTTTCATTTTACTAGATGAAGTATTATAAAGTCCATTGTTGCAAAATCTCATCTTCATTATGGTGAAATATCTGTAATGAATGAACTTTTTATTTTTAAAATAATGTTTAGAGATGAATTTGAATATGGTGAGAGATAGAAATACAATGTTGGTTGTATTTATTGGGAAGAAATATTTATGAACAGAATACACTGGAAATCTACAATTAGACATGACATTGAAGTATTTCTGAGTATTTCCTACAGAACAAGTTAAAAGACAGCCTCACAAAATATCAAATAAACAGAATAATGGATGAAATACATTCTATATGTAAACATATTTGGAGTTCAGAGATAGGTTTATATAGTCATTGGAAAACTAATCCCAAATTTATTTTATTATTAGTTTTCTTTTTCTTTTGAAGTAGGAATAACTACACTTATTTGCAAGTAGTTGTTGCTGATGAAGATTTATTAAACAGTTGCCTTTATAAGGTTACATAAAATAATAGTGCTTAACTTACCTTTTATTTGTAAGAGAGCTGGAATGTTCTACCTTACAGATTACTAAGTTCATCTAGCCTATTAAATATAACCCTGTTAGAGAAGACTGTGAGATAATGACAGAAATAGGGAGAGATTTTATGAACTCAGCATTGACTGCAAGAAAGCCAAATTCTATTTGTTTTAGGAAAAGTAGGAAAATTATTGTATTCAATCTGGTACTTTAAAAGTTTGCATCAGTATTCTACATTCCTTCCTCCTTACTGAAAATTAATGTAACATATAAAATGGCAAGTTGTCTAGACAGTGAAGTATTCTTTTTTGCTATTCTGTCCTTGGTATTCATTTTGTTTAACCTGACTTTGAACTGTTTCTATATTCTACCTTTATGAATAGTCTGCTATTTGGCATTCTGACTTGTGGCTCACTCGCTTTATAATAGCATAGGGTACTGGACTCACATTGGTTCTCATTGATATTCTTGCTCTGCTTTCTGAATCTATTATGGTTCTGGGTATGAGTACCATTGAATACTAGACTCCCACTCATGTCTCAGTTTTTGTGAATCTGTTTTGAACACTATGATTCTAATAATAATA